>JAJIYU010020767.1:0-10284 GCA_030144865.1 Tinospora cordifolia | reverse complement strand
ATATATATATATATATATAAACTGATAAAAATAGAAAAATAATCTTAAAAATAATGGAATTTGAAGAGAATAGGAAGTATGAAAATAATCAAAAAGGAGAAAATGGAAAAGAAGAAAGAAAGGGAAATTAGATTAATGGAGTATTTGCAAAACCAAGTTAAGAATAAGAAATTAAAATATATGAATTAAACTTACTTGATGCAATCGGAGTAGTGATCAACAATGGTATGATTGTTTCCTTATAAATTTGATGTAACAACCCACCGCCACGGCCACCGGGACCCACACCCACGTCATGGCACGTCATGACTCGTCATGGCATTGTTACTCACAAGGTACTGTTCCCTCCCTTGAGATTTTATTTCGCCTCCGTAGAGTTTTGAACCCATGACCTAGGAGATAAGTACATTATTCTTGCAACATCTACTACCATTGAGGTAGCCCAATGGTAGTGGATGTTGTAAGAATAATGTACTTATCCCCTAGGTCATGGGTTCAAAACTCCACAGAGGCGAAATAAAATCCCAAGGGGGGGAACAATACCTTGTGAGTAACAATGCCATGACGAGCCATGACGTGCCATGACGTGGGTATGGGTCTCGGTGGCTGTGGCGGTGGGTTGTTACATTTGAGTAAAGAAGAAAAATTGCAACTACTACTTACTATTGTTAATAGATTATTTAATTTGAATGGGGGATTATAGAATCAAAGAAAAAGAAGAGAAAGGGAAGGAAAACTAAATAGATCTTTTTTGGGTAATATTTTTCTTGAAGGAATAAAATAGTTGATGAAAAGATGAGAATAGAGAGAGTCCAATGCCATCATTATATATATATATATATATATTATATGTACATATTATAAAGTGGTTGATTTGAAATCAAAGTAAATTGTGTTCAACTACTAATACATGTCTGATTTGAATAGAATATTAAGATATATAAAGGTGGTACTTAGAGTGTCGGGATCCCTTCCCTAGGCCGAAGGGCGACCCGACCAACACGGCGGCTCAACGAACTGACTCATCGAGTCGAGTCCTCTCAGTAGCCGTTAAGTCTTTTCAACCTTGACATCCATGCCACATCAGGGTAATCTAAACATTCATTTAATTAAAGTGCAAAAGTAAATGATACATTACATGTTGTCATGTTTCAAAAGTACAAAGGTACATAGTTCGACATTTAGAAGTTTAGGCTTACAAAAAAAATGACCGACCTATCGATAGAAATAAAAAGGGAATACAGGACCACATGGGAAACTAGGCTATCACAACGCCTTTCCCTCTATCAGCCGCTGAGGAACCCAAAATGTTAGTAGAGTAGTGAGCCTAATATTCAACATGGCTTAGTGAGTAGGAAAACCAGTATATCATCTAACTAGCACTGCAAAAATCGTGCATGTATGCATGAGTAGTAATTGAAAGCATGGTATGTAGTAAAACGGTTATAAATAGTGCAACAGTTAGGAAAAAGTAATTTAAATACATGCAGCTCAAAACTATATCCAGACTAGGGTTTAAATCATCAATACAACCCTATGGTCATTCATCGCTCGAGCGGGTCATGAGTCAGGCCTATCGGCCACTCAAACGGGTCAAGGGCTAGGCGCATTCATCGAACGCCCTAACCCTGCGCTCGGTCCTCAAGTGCCATGCTCGAGCGGGTCTGAGGCTAGGCGCACCGATCATATGCCCTAACCTCATCACTCGGTCTTCAAGCCTAATCCAATCGCATTGTGTACCCTAACCCTGCGCTCGGACCTCGAGCTTATGGTCTCACCATCGGTGTACGACTACATATATTTCAAATCAACCATGTAGTTCAAACATATGAAACCATTAAATCGATGACACTTTCAATCATTTTTCATGCAAGGAATACAGTTAAGACAACAACTAAGTCAAACTACTCACCTCGGGTCCTGTGCACCGATGTCCCCTCGACACTTGGCCCAGTCCCGCGATATACGCTCAAATCTGCATTATATTAACTAAATTTCAGTTCCTCATGAAATGTTATTTAATTCCGATCCCACTAACCCTAATCAGTCTTAGTCGACCCAAAATTTGACTCAGTCAAACCTGGTCGACCGGTCAAACTTAGTCAAACTTGGTCAACCTCGATCAAACTCAGTAACCTTAGTCAAAGTTGGCCAACATTGGGTCAATATGGTCAAAATCAAGTCAATTGGGTCAAAATTCTCAATTTTTAATACTTAACCAATTCTAAGCCTTTTAGTTTAATTTGCGCAAAAAAGTTGTCAATTTTCTTGCGATCAATCCAGCCGTTGGATTTATGCAAAAATTTTCAAATTTTATTTAGACCCTTCAAATATTCACTAAAATTTTATGTTTCTATTTTTGGATTTCATTTGACATGTTTTCCAACTGAAATAACAGGAACCTTCAATTCTGGATTTTCCTTTCTATCTATAGAGTGGAGTTCCTGAATTTCCTGTGATAAATCCGACCGTTGGATTTGTATGAAAATTTCCAGATTTGATACTAATCATTCAAAAATTCCCTAGAATTTTTGTTTCAAATTTTGTGATCTCATTTACTATGGTTTTTGAGTGGAATCATAGAGATGCTCAAATCTAGTCCTATTTGTTCTAACTGTGCAACAGGACTTCACAATTTTTCTGCTGTCAATCCGTATATTGGATTTGCACAATATTTTTCAGTTATGATCTAAACTTCCTAAGGTATCTCCCGATCTTTATTTCATGAATTTTGGACCCCTTTTAATATATTTTCCAAGGGTGATATCAGGAAATTTTGGTTTTCCGGATTGCATATGACAGACAATTTGAAGACAACTTATTTAACCCCCTTAGACTTATCTATTTGTAACCAAATTTTTACACAACATTCCTAGTTGTTTCATAAACGTATCCTCCAAATTTCCGGAAAATCAGACATGTGTAAGTATTTTTAAAAATTCATAACAGCAAGCACAGAATTATGGTATCATGACAGATTTTCCAAAAATATTTCTAAGTATCAGATTAGCACATTCGGCAGCCCATTTCGACACTCTTTTTGACATGGTTCAAGTGCTCATTAGCTATTCCTCATAAAATATAAAATTAAGTAGACATAACAAACTTCGAAAAGAGCCATATTACCTGAAAATCGGAGTTCGAATGAGTGAGATATTGTCCTTGCAAAACTAGACGAACTCAATGGTTCGATTTTTCTGTGTTTTGCAGTGACGAACAGCCCCCCTTCGACGCCATTTTTGACATGTTTCAAGAGGTCGGTTGGTGTTTCTCATAAAATAAAAGTTGAAGTAGACATTATAAGCTTCAAAACGAGCTATGGTACCTCAAGATCGGAGTTGGGATGAGTGAGATATCGGCCTCGCAAATCTGGACGAACTGAATGGTTCCGTTTTTCTGGGTTCATCCGTGACGAACAGCCGATCTTCGTGGTAATTTTCGTCTCAACAGGCCGGTGTCTTTGTCCAACGGTTTGCACAAACTTGAATAGGGAAATGAGCTCTTTCTAAAGACACCAAGATTACTAAATTTCGAGCTCGGACGAGAAGGATATGAGGGGTGAAAGGTAGCTCGTTCAAACTGGTTTTCTGCACCAAAACCAGATTTTGTGATGTTTGGGAGGTGTTTTGCACGAATTTAAACGTGCCACATGGCCACCCACGTGGCCGTAGGAATGGTCAGGCATGGAGGTTGCTTGGCCGGAGTTCACGGGGTGCAGGGGTGGCGTGCCGGCGACTCAACCGGTGGTCCAAAATCAGGTGCAAAACTGTCCTCCCCCATGCTTGTTGCAGGTAGTGGTTGAAAGAAAGGAGGAAGAAGAAAGAAGAGAGGAGGAAGACGAGAAGGCGGGCTGGGCTGTGCGCCCAGCCTGGCCCACATGGGCCTGGGCAGTCCAGGCCCATGCGCCTGGGCTGCCCAGGTAGTCCATTTTTTTCCCCTTTTCTCTAATATATATACAGATATACCCACATATATATACATATATTTAACTTTTGCATTTTTTTTAAATTATTAGAATTACTAATAAATCACCTTTTCATCAAATCTTCCAATTATATATCAATTTTCGTCATTTAAATTATTAATTCCTCCAAAATTGAATAATTATCCAAATTTACATTTTTCATCCAAAAATCCCATTAATTACTCTAAAAATTTCATAGTTATTCCAAAAATTCAACAATCAATCCTAAAAATCATTTCTCTAAAGAAACTATATTTTCCTTAAAAATTTCATTTTTTTCCTTCAAAATTGTATTTTTTCCCATTATTCTAATTTTCTCCAAATAAATAACTCAAAATTAGGAAAAATTGAGAAAAATTCATATATTTCCACTAGAATTTCAGAAAATTCATACATTAGACCCGATAATTTTTGTACATCAAATTATGGGTCATCACATAGAGCACATGGTTGCATGCTTTCATGTTTGAATGTATTATTTGATTGAAAATATGGTATGACTTCTATGAATGCTAAATATGATAACACTGTTATGTGGATGTCATGTGTATGTGACAAATGGAACACATGTTATGATGGAGACCGTGAAATGGTGTTGGCATGTATAATGAAGATCATACTTGCATAAGTATAGAATGCATGGGGATATATTAAGTGTGAGTACTTGTATGATAAGTAGATTGAACATGATTATACAATTTAAAAATATGAATAATGATGACAGAGGATATCGTTTGACTTTCATTGAATTACAAGTTATTGACTACATGTAAGGAACATAATTAAGATAACAACAGAAGTCGACCTTCTAGTGTCATTGGAGTCCATCATTAGGATATAATATTTTTTTTATGATAAAATCTCTCCCATGAGCTTTGGTTCATTTTTGAAAACCCACCAATGTGTGGCCTTAATCCAAGAGTACAAATGACTTTGAAAATCTTCCACAGAGGACCTTGGTTCGAAGAGTGATATTGGTTAACCACAATCAGTGTTCATATACCATGGGGATGTGGGACCAAGTGTATGATACCATAGCTGACCAAATGATATCTCTATGGTATTGCAGTAAGCTGCAAACTACCTTAAGACTTGTTTATCCTACCATATCGATTGAAACTAAATTGATGTTTGAAATGTCTAACGTTTATAGTGTGTACATAATCCATATCTTAACATGTATGTTCATAAAACAAGCTTATTGGACTCGTAAAACTTATTCCAATTTATTTTAGATGCAAGTACCCCTTGACTGGGCTTTGGAATCGACCTCGTTGTTATGTTCTCCCACTTTCTATTTTGTCAATCTTCTTATCCTATATGGAACGAGCCTTGATATTTTGTTATTTTGGGAAAGATTGTAATGTACGCCCTAGTAGAAAGGGTCAACTTGAATTCATGGTACTTGAGGCAGGCCTTGGCTAGATTGGGTCATCTTTGACTAGTATCTTGAGGCCCACTATATTCAAGTAGTTTGATCTTATTATCTTGGTTTGTGATTGAAATTTTTGTTATGCAAAAATTTTGATTTCTATGTTCTTATTTGATTAAATGATTTATATCATTAATGTTTGTACGACGAAATTAAACATGAAGAAAACAATAACACCCCCTTATAATAATGCCCAACACTATGTTGAATCAAATATTGGTTTTTCTACTGTGAGAAAGTGTTTTAAAAAAATAGCAAAGTTTTTTAATTATTTTTGCTACAAAAAAAAATATTGTTTTGAGAAAATGAGACTAACTAGGGTTTTAAAATAATGAAACATGATTCTAAAAACATTAGGAAATGAGAGTATTACAAAAACGTTTGGTAGAATTACTTAAAGATTTTGATTTCTAGCTATTTACCATTCGCACAATGCCAATATCATGGTCGATTCTTTGAGTCAGAAATCACATGCAAAAAATAGAGAGAATACAACCATACCAAATCATTAAGGACTATGACCTAAGGGTCTACACAGATGTAGATTTAGCATTTCTATCTTCCATCAGATGTGAGTCTGACTTACCACGACGCTTACTTGAGCCTTAGTTCAAGGATGTGTAGATTACATGGCAAACACCCTGAGTTTCATGTTGGTGATGAGGGATTATTAAGGCTTAGATGATGGGTCTACATTCGTAGTAAGGGCAAGTTGAGACAAACCATCCCCAATGAGGCACGCTAGAGTAAATACTCCCTACACCTATATGGCGATAAGATGTGCTAGTACCTTAAGGAATTCTACTAATGAAAGGGTATGATGAAAGATATGGCCTAGTATGTGGCCATGTGTCTCTCATGCCAATAGGTTAGGTGGAGCACATGAAATCTCTCAGTTTATTACATCCAATATAGATTCTTAAGTGGAAATGAAACGATATTACCATGAACTTTGTGACCAACCTATTGAAGAACATGAAGGGCAAAGCTATGGTGTGGGTGATAGTCTATAGACTTTCTAAGGTAATTAACTTTTTACTTATCAGACCCACCTACCTAGTACACAAATTGGGAGAACTTTATGTTAAGGAGATTGTAATGCTACATGGATTGCCACAATCAATAATAGTGTCAGATTGTAATGCTAGATTCACCTCACAATTCTATTAGAGCTTGTAGATAGATTTGGGTACCAAGCTCGCAATGAGCACATGTTTTCACCCATAGACTAATCGCCAGTCCGAGTGGGTTATCCATATTCTTGAAAGCATGTTCAAGGCTCGTGTGTCAAAATTTAAAGGAAACTGAAGCAAATGCCAATATTTAACTAAGTTTGTGTGTATAATAACAATTACTAGATCAATGTTTAGATGGCTTCAAGAAAGGCATTATATGGGAGGCAATGCAATCTACCAGTGAGTTGGGCCAACCTTGATGATTGAGTATTAGTTGGACTTGATCTGATCTAGGAAACTAATGAAAAGGTCCAACTCATTTTGAAGAGGTTGATAACAGTCCAAATTGCCAAAAGAACCATGCAAACAGGCACAATTGACCCTTGGAATTCTAGGAAGGCGACAAAGTTTCCTCTATGTTAGTCCAAGAAATGGTATAAAAAGGTTTGTTGTAGATGGCAAACTAACTCCAAGATATATAAGCCACTATGAGGTCATCTAGAGAGTCAAAGATAATGCTCATAGATTGGGGCTCACACTTGACCTACTTGGTATCCATGGTGTTTTTGACTTACTTATATTGCAAAAGTATCATCTAGACCCAATACACATTATTTACAATAGGGATATCATTTTATGTATCGATGTTACTTATGAGGAGGCAATGGTGAGGGCTGGACAAGAAGACTCACAATTTTTGGGACAAAGACATCCCACAAGTAAAAGTACCTTGGAGGCATCATAGACTTAAGGAAGCAACTTGATAGCTAGAGATTGAGATCAAAGAAAAGTACCTAGTGTTTTTCTAGAAGTAATTGATTAGGAGTAGCATGAGACACAAGTAATTCTCGTTAACGACGACTAATATTGGTTGAAAATTGGTCAAATTAACCACAATGACAGGTAAATGGAGGAGACTCAAAAAATTTATTCAAGCATGAAATGAAAGAATTAAGCAACAAGATTTGTGTTGAAATCCTAAGGGCATTGAGCAAGATTGAAAAAAATGGTGTGATATAACATGCTACACTATTTGAAAGAGCACACCAAATTGCCTAAATTTTGCAAATGAGCAATGTAGACTAGTGGCCATGTTTAAAATAAGTTTTCCACCAATTCAGGGCCATGTTGTATGCCACCTATACGCCCCATGTCTAGAGGGTTCTTGAAACTATCCAACCATGTCATTAGCCTTCCCCATGTGCTCGCAATCTTTGGTCAAAGATGGTCACTCCACCATGATCATGAGTGGTTGAGCACCGCCATACACTAATAAGGGACCATCATGACCCTCTCCACCAACCCCTACAAAGTCTAAACCCTCTGGCTATAAATTAGATGATGGAGAGTTATGTTCACCATTTTGCCAAATCTGCTTGTGTTTGAGTGTGTGCAACTATGAAGAACACATGAGGGGCCTTTAGGGGATGAGAAAACATTATCTTAGGTTCTTTTGTTTTAGTTCACTTTGGTTGTCTACCATGTTAAAGATTTTTGTATATACCATAGACGAAACCATAAGTGAGCATGCACACCAGTTGATTGTGCATTTATAGTGATCACAAAACAAAAAAAAAATGTTATAAAATGATTACTTAAAGTGCCAGAAATGATGGCCAAAGATTGGCGTTTGATAATGACATAGTTGCTATCACATGCATTTCAAGAGAAATAAATGCACCATTTCAACCCTAAATCCTAGGAAATTGAGAGCCCAAAGCACCATGATAATGTCGAGCACTAAGAGATGAACAAAAAGCGCCATAAAACATACAAAACTAGTGTGTAAGGCTCAAAACAAAAAGTGCCATAAAACATACAAAACTAGTGTGTAAGGCTCAAACCAAGACCTAAAGTGCGCACTTCTCTATGCACAGAAGCACAGAGTAGTGCACTGCACTACCAAAAGGGTTGCTCTAAACCAAGCTAAGAGAAGCGTTACGCATCAACTATGCAGTGCACTATTCTAATATATTATCCCATTGATAGAGTTTGATACATGCCCCATTTTGCTCATGCTTCAGTCTAGTTCTGTTAAATCTAATGGTAGATTCTAAAAAGCAAAAGTGACTTAAATACACTCTAAAACATGAGTTGAAGATTATGACTTGGCACAAAGAAATACATACTAAAAGCTTATGTTTTTATGCATGTAGGTGAAATCGTATACATGTCGATGGGCTGTGATACTTGACATATGCTTGCTAGTTTTAGAGAACAACTGACATGGGGATGAGTACATTTATAATCCCCTAGTTAATTAAGCATACATGTACAATGATTATGATAAAAGGCTTGGGTGGTAGTAAAATGCAGACTATTTCACTTGGTTGAATACCATGTTCATATGATGATTAATATGTTGTTTATACAAGATTAAGATCATGACAATGGCTTGTTGTATGGAATGAAATGTACAAAATGCATGTGATCATAGAGGTATATATGATCTATGATCGACTACATAAAAGAATTACATCATGTCTTGTTTTCACCTACATGTAGATTTATGTTTTGAATGATAAGAACGATGCCATGACTAGATTTATTATTTGGGAACATAAACATAAAATGAAACATGATTATGAGTACTTAGTTGAGAAAAGGATCATAACAATGCCCTTATGAGAGTGTTGACATAAAAATATGATGTTTTCAACATGTGTATTCACAATGTTGACCACACTTAAAATTCACATAACTACTATAAGAATCCACCTTTTGAGACAATTAGACCGTGGTAATGCAACATTCTAGTAAATTTAGGAATTTTAATATACATAATAATAAATTTCATAAATATTAATTATTACCAAAATTTATGAATAAATAATAAATAAATATTATTTATTTATTAACAATCATATCTATAATGTTGACTGGTTTTGAGAAAAATAAAATATTAAACCTAAACTCAACAATATTAGCAATAAAATAAAATATTTTAGTGACAAGAATGACCTACCAGCTCAATTGAATAAAATAATGTGTTTAAATTGGTAGATTCCGAGTTCAAAGCTCAATTGATCACTTTTTTCTTAATAATAATAATAATAATAATAATAATAATAACAATAATAACAAATAAATAATATTTGCAAGGAAGTAATCGTAAGTGATCAACCGAGTTAAAAAATTTTAAAATTAATTAAAGAAAATAGTTTAGTAATAATCTCAACATAGATTAATATAATGTACATTAAATTAATTAATTAATAATATATGCTAACTATACTATAGGTATCTTATGTATAATCTGCATTAGAACATTGTTGCATATTAGCATGATTTAATGTTATTTATAGCATTTTTATATGAATATAATGTCCGAGAAAGGTTTTCAGCATTTATGCAGGTTTAGAATGAACCAGAATAAGAATAGGAGCACGTGAGGATTTGAAAATGGCCAAAAATGAAGAAAAGTCACTAATGACTGTGGTCGACAACGGAAGGAAAAAAAATGAACAGAGGCGTGAAATAGGGGAAAGAAAAGAAAACCGTTTGTGTTCTCGCCGGATTCGTCGCGCAGGTAAGGTATTTCTTCAAACTCTAGTTACAAAAACGCTAATTAAGCTGAGTACTACAATCCTAGGGATGTAATTTTTACTGTAGGTAGTGTTTTATAGTTGTACCCAAAAATGAGGTATTTTCCTACAGTGAGTAAAACTTAACAAAAATTATACCAAAACACTCTTGGCGATAAGTAGATCCTA
>JAJIYU010020766.1:0-10292 GCA_030144865.1 Tinospora cordifolia | reverse complement strand
TATATATATATATATTTATTTATTTATTTATTTATACATGCAAAAATTAATTCATTTTATTTTTTTTCAACTAAGTCCTCACTATAAATATTAATTATTATTATTATTATTATTTATTTTTATTTAATACACACATTAATTAATATAATTATTGTAAAATCATGTATTTTTATTTATAATTTATTAATTTAAACATGAAAATATATGTCAAACCCGCCAACTCAATGTCTAAAAATACGAGTCGTTACAGTCTCCCCTTCTTAAAATAAATTTCATCCTTGAAATTTACTAAGAAAACAAAAAATCAAGAAATGACACTCATAATCTCAGGAAAATGATTTGCCATGTAGTCTTCTCGCTCTTTGATGTCCTGCTCAGCACCATGAAACTGCTTGATCAATGATAGTTATTGGAGCCTCATCTTATGTACAATCCTCTTGTAACTCAACATGTTTCTAATCAATCACGTGTCAGGGATTGAGGTTCTGCTTCCTTAACATTGACACATGAAACACATTATGTACTCCCGCTAACTGAGGCGGTAATGCCAATCGATCTCGAGAATCTTGAAAGGTCCAATATATCGAGGAGTGAGTTTCTCTAAAATGTCAAACCGAGTCTGCCCCTTCTGAGGAAAAATTCGAAGGAGTGCATATCACCAATATTAAACTCAAGGACCTTCCTCTGGTTATTTGCATATCTTTTCTATCAATCCCAAGCTACTTTTATGTTCTTGCGAATCTGCTGAATTTTCTCATTTTGTTCCTGTATAAAAGTAGGGCAAAAAATTGCAATGCCTCCAACCTTAGCCCAACAAGCTGGCGATTGGCAAGGTTGACCATAAAGTGACTCAAACGGTGTCATGTCAATACTCATCTAGTAATTGTTATTATATATAAACTCATACAATGCTAAATGATTATCCTAGTTATCACCAAAATCAAGAACACATGCACGGAGCATATCCTACAAAGTTTGGATCACTCTCTCAGACTAACCATCAGTCTGCAAATGGAAGTATGTGCTCAAGTTTATTCTAGTCCACAACTGATTCTGCAAGCTCTGCCAAAAATGGGACACAAACCAAGCATCTCTATCAGACATAATGGACAGTGGGACCCCATGTAATCTCATGATCTCTCAGATATACAATCGATTCAACCTCTCAACTGAATCTCTTGTATGAATCAGAAGGAAATGAGCAGAATTAGTTAGTTTGTCCACAATAACCCAAATAGTATCATGTCTCTGCTGAGTCCAGTGTAACCCTATCACAAAATCTATGGTAATTCATTTTCATTTCCATTCAGGAATAGCCAAGGGCTATAATAAACCATTGGGTTTCTGGTGTTCCGCCTTAACCTGCTAGCACATGTTATATTTGTGCACAAAAGCTGCAATATCTTGCTTTGTCCCCGACCACCAATAAGTATGACGAGCGTCCTGATATATCTTATTGGTACCTGGATAAATGGTATACCTCGAGTGTTGCAGCTCTACTAGCACTCCCTTTCTTAGGTGAGGGACATTTGGTACCCACAATCGTTCCTTGAACCTCAGTGCACCATCACTGTCAATCAATCGCTTCACATGAGAAGTGTCGTCTACCCACTTCTAGTACATCACAAATCAACGTCATGAGACTACAGCTCTATGATCTCAATAAGCAACACCAGTTGGGTTCTCATTTGTGACTTTGGTCTTAGACGAAGTCTCATGGATATGCATCACAATCACATATCAATCATCCTCTACTCCTAAGACATATGTCTAGCCACACAAGCAGTCTCGTCCTGTACTCTGCTCAAATGATCAGCCACTACATTTGCTTTTCTGGGATGGTAGTATGGTACTCGATAGTAAATTCATAATCTTTAATTAGCTCCATCTATCTCCTCTGCCTCATGTTTAAATCTTTATGAGAAAACAAATACTTGAGGTTCTTATGATCAAAATAAAGCGTAAAACGTTCACCATACAGATAATATCGCCAAATCTTGGTGCAAACACTACTGTTGCTAGTTCTAAATTATAGACGACGAGGTAATTTCTTTCATGTACCTTCAACTGTCGTGAGACATAAGAAATTTCTTTGTCACCGTGCATCATCACACACCCAAGGCTTGTTCGACATGCATTTGTATAGATCACCAACTCACGACCTGGTTCAGGTAGTACAAATATTGGCCCAGATGTCAAATAACACTTCAGCTCAAGAAAGACTTCCTCACACTTATCTGTCCATACAAAAAGCACGTTCTTTTGGATAAGTTTCGTCATAGGTATAGTAATCCTTGTGAAATTCTGCGCAAATCTACGATAATAGCTTGCCAAACCCAAAAAGCTACAGATCTCCGTCACTGTGGTAGGTCTCGACCAATTAATAATAGTCTTGACCTTAACCAGGTCAACAAAAACACCATTGGCTCCGACCACATGGCCTAAAAATTGAACCTCTATCAACCGAAACTCTTACTTGCTAAACTTAACATACAAGTGTTGATCTCAAAGAGTCTGTAGTGCGATGCTCAAATGATTAACGTGTTCCTCCTTAGTCTTCGAATAAATAAGAATGTCATCAATAAAGATAATGAAAAATGAATCAAGATAGGGACAAAACACTCTCTGGATCAAGTCCATGAATGTTAAAAGGGCATTTGTCATGCCAAACGACATGACTAGGAACTCATAGTGCCCATAATGAGTCCAAAAGGTCGTTTTTGGTACATCCTCTTCCCTAACCCTCAGTTGATGGTATCCAAATCTAGATCTATCTTTGAAAACATAGTGGCACCTCTGAGCTGGTCAAACAAGTCATCAATGGAGAGGGTATTTGTTCTTAATTGTCTCCTTGTTCAACTACCGATAGTCGATACACAAACGAAGGCTCCCATCTTTCTTCCTCATAAACAACACTGGAGCAACCCAAGGTGACAAACTAGGGGTAATGAAACCCTTACTCATCAATTCCTCTAGCTGAACCTTCAACTCCTGCAATTCCTTAAACGTCATTCGATAAGAAAGGATTGAAATAGGTTGTGTTCCTGGAATAATCTCAATAATGAAATCAACTTCCCGCTTAGAATGTAAGTCTGGTAATTTATTAGGAAACACATCAGAAAAATATCTGACAATAAGAATCTCATCAGTACTCGCTTGTGAAGGTCCCTCATCTATGATGGTTAGATCGGTTAGAGTATCAGTCTCATGTTGAGTCGTCATTTTACCTCAAAATCTCAAGTTACTAGAAGCACTACCCTAAAAAATAATAATAGGTTGTCATGGTATTTGAAACACCACCCCCTTGGCGAAACAATCGACATGTGTATGGTACGCGGCTAGTTAATCCATCCTAGTATAATATCAAAATCTAAGAACTCTAACACCCGAATGTTGATAATGGTCTCAACGTCTTCCAACCTCAACATGCAACCCTCAAAAATTAGATTTGGGTAAATGTGTTCCTCGGCTACAGTACTCAACATGAGCCAGGTGGGTACCCTAAGAGTTCTAAGTCTCAATCTATCTACGACATGTCTAGAAATAAATGATAGGGTAGAGCCAACATCAATCAACACATATAAGGTAGAATCTAAAATAGAAATGGTACCTTGTACCAAAGTCGTGGTAACCTCCAGATTAGGCTGGGTGATTGCTTGTGCTCTCCCTTGAGTGATGGTGGTGGTGGGTACACTGAAAGTTGGTACAAACGTAAGGCAATCATATCGTTTGTGGCATGGTCGACTACACTGAAAACATATAATCTGACGTCCTTGTTCAGCTTGGGAGATCGGGCCTTGGATGTAGCCTCTATGCCATGAATCTCTCTGCTTTTGCCTTGACCTCTACCTCGAGCCCCATACTGAGTCAATGGTTGTCCTGCTAGATGATGCGTTTAGACTAGGGTGGAAACAATCGGGACTACATGAGATGACTGACTCTGCTCCCTCTAGACTATCCCCCTGAATATTTCCTCTTCCTTAGTATCTACATTTTCTGGGCCCACCACGATAACTACCCTGAGTCAATGATTGAGATTGTAACTGCACCTGTGTCTGTATGGTGACACGCTGTACTATTTGGACCATCAAGCGCTCATGTCTCCCATATACCTATTCTACTCGTTGGTTTGAACAAAATGATATATATTATTTGATTTTACTCATAATGAAAATACACCGTACTTTTGGGCCATACAATTGGCTAATACTTTTATTGATAACTACACTAGAAAAATTATAATTCATAACTTCTATAACACTTCTGAATTGATAAAAGGTAAAAATAATTTACCCAAAATGTTGGATCCTCGTGAATGGGCAACTTTTCTTTCCCTCTTTTCTTTCATTTTCTTCCTCTTTTTCTCTTTCTTTTTTCTTTTTTTTTGGTATCTCCTTTTTCTTTTTCTTTTTCTTTTTCTTTCCTGGACGAAGTTGGGTTGAGCAAGAATGAAGAGAGAAAATGAAGGCTATTTATAGTTTTTTTTTTGTTTTGGTTAGGTTTGGGGTGGGTCTCACCATCTATTAATGCTAAGATAAATCCATTTCTTTTTTGTTTTTCATGAATAGATAATCACCATTTGAATTATTGATTTATTCATTTATTTTTACAAAATCAGCTCCCAATAAATATGTATTTATAACATCATACTTATATATATATATATACATGCAAAAATTAATTCATTTCATTTTTTCTCAACTAAGTCCCCACTATGAATATTAATTATTATTATTTATTTATTTTCTATTTAATACACACATTAATTAATAAAATTGTCGTAAAATTATGTATTTTTATTTATAATTTATTAATTCAAATATGAAAATACATGTTGAACCCATCAACTCAATGTCTAATAATACAGGTTGTTACAACATCAAATATCAATAAACAATATTGATTAAAGGAGATCAACTAGTTAATCAAAAGACCATAAATGGTTCGTAATAAAGAAAGTTGGGCTCATTAGCTAATACATCAACTCTAAACTTAAATAATAGACAAATAACTAAAGCATAAGGCCCATTGGCCGACTGAAAACTAGGTCCATTAGCAACCTCATTAGTGAGGCTAATCACTATGTAACCACTTGTAACACCCCAATTCTCAAGACTTTCAATTGGACTTAACCACAAGGCAGGCCAGGCCGGTGTTACTTTACAAGTATACAACTTGACTTTCTATATCAATTATCTCATGCCTTAATATAATTTAAGAGTACATAACTCAAATTTAGGAATCAAATTAAATAAGGTAATAATGCAAGAGATAAAAGAAATTCATAAACTTTATTAATTCAATAAAGTGGAGTACATAACTCAATCTTAAAAAGAAATTGCTATAGCGGAATATTCAAAACTTGGACAACATGCCCTTACATAGAAATTACAAACTTTCTAAATAAAAAAAACTTAACTAATATTTATGGTCTTCATGCAAGTCAATTTTCTGAAAAATATGATATGAAGGGTGAGCACATAGCCTAGTGGATCTTTTTCAAACAACCAAATTACTAATTTAGAATAACAATACATTCAAATTCATGCACCTGTAAATCATTAGGTGTATCAAACAATATTTTGTTTACAGTTGTACATTTGATTGAAAGGGTTTCAAAGCCCTTGATGTTCTTTATCAAAATACTTCCCTTGAGTACAAAGTTATTTCTTATGCCAAGTTTCATTGGACTTAAGGCTTAACCCATATTTCAAGTATTTTGGAACATCACCTATGTGAACTAATCACATGTAAAGAATACCCACAGTGACCCTCATATTTACTGTGACAGTACATAGTTCATAATCTCCAAAATCTTTTATTTAATCTCATATTCACGAATCATAAATAAAATAAATCCAGCATGTTGAACACAAAAACATTCAAAGTGTGAAAATAAGCACATTGCGTGCATCATACTTTAAAACAAACCTAAACATGCGTAATCTAATCATGAAATGGTTTCATGATCAACTAAAAATGGCATATATATTAAACTAAAATTTTAATCATGCTTATCATAATAAACTGAAATCAAGCATACATGAACATGATATTAAACTAAACTAATAAGATGGAGGTTTTAGAAATCATTTCCACCTTAGTTTGCAAAACAATTGTAAGCTTCTAAAATCCGGCAAAACTTCATTATTCTAAGACTTTCAAACACTCAAGAATAGTTCATGATCACTCAAGAATTGAGAAGATTGCCAAGAAGGCTAGAAAGAACAAAAGAGATCTTATTAGCTCTTACTTTGAGATGAAGAGAATGAGAGCATTAGGGGGTTTATATAGAGTTCTAATGAGCAAGAAATGGAAGGTTGCTCATTGAAAACTTTCTTTTCACACAGATTATCCCTTTTAGCCCTTAGATTAGTTTTGGATCGACGGTGCAGATTGGAAAGCACATGGATTGAATACTTTCTTCTTGAGCACACGAATCATCCCTTTTAGCCCTTAGATTAGTTTTGGATTGATGGTGTAGATTGGAGAACACACGGATTGAAAACTTTTCTCGAGCACACGAATTGTCCCTCTTAGCCCTCGGATTAATTTTGGATCAATGGTGCAGATTGGAGAGCACACAGATTGAACAATTTTGGGCACTTAAATTGTCATTTGACCACTAAAATGATCTTTTAATATAATTGAAAAAAAATCATTTCATTTCATCTTATAAAAAAAAAGTTTTTTTACAAGGTATTAACCACTAAAAGGGTTCACTAGATCTACTCTGATTAATAGATGCATGAAATATAAAATCAAAGGTCCCTCTTAGCCCTCGAATTAATTTTGGATCAACGGTGCAGATTAAAGAGCACACGAATTGAACAATTTTGGGTACTTGAGTTGTCATTTGACTACTAAAATTATCTTTTAATATAATTGAAGAAAATCATTTCATTCCATCTTGTGAAAACAAGTTTTTTTACAAGGTATTAACCACTGAAAGGGTTCACTAGATCTACTCTGATTAATAGATGCATGAAAGATAAAATCAAATGTGTGAGCCCAAAGGAGCCTAACAAATCAGGCCATAGACATTATACGCATTATATCAGTTAAGAAAACAATGAACACATACTTTAAGACATTGAACATTTCAAATATTTTCTTGTTTATATTTGACATTAAGATTGAAAGGACTAAGCTCAGTGTTTTGTTTTTCTTGGATGAGACATCCATCAATTTAGGGTGTAAACTAGAGATTCTTCTTAAAGTGAGCATCAACCTTTAAAAACACCTTCTCATAAAGGTATCAATTATCAGGGACACTCTTAAAGCAGGGGTCGGCTACAAGGGGACCCTAAACTAAACTATGTAGAGGTCATACACGAGAGTGGTATGATACTGATCCATGACCTTAAACTCAGCCTATCTCAATTAGAGATCTATCAATGCTAATCAAATACGGATACACAATGTCAATCCGACTTCCCTAAGGATAATACCCATGATGACCAAAAACAAATATGTTGCACCAGTATGAGGTTAACATTTTAATTATCTTTATTTCATGGAAATTATAGCAAAATTAAAGTAAACAATTCTCATGCATGCATATAGTTGATAAGATAAAAAATGACAAGTTGTATTATCATGCACAATATATCAACCATATTAAAATAAACAAAAATTTTAGCATGGCATACATAACATCCTAGCATGATTCTAGAATTCACACACACATATATACATTCATGAAAATAGTATTACACTAGCAGGTCTCTAACAATTTATTTTAATATAATAATTAATTAGCTATATCAATCGTTTTAACTAAAATAATATTGGAGAGAATAGGACATCACTCCCACCTATTTTTTATCAACTCTTCCTTGAGATTCGCATTCTAAGGTCTAATACCTTGATGTTTACCTTAATATGTTGAAACAATTAGTTTAGTGTTTTATCCTATATCTTAGGATTTTCAAATCTTATTCAATCTTTGTTTATCCTTTACAGTTAAGGGTATAATATAGTGCTCCAATCATTACTCTTACTAAATTTGTTGTACCTAGTTGACTTAGTGTTTTGAGTTAGACTTGACTAAGTCTATTTTGGTCTCAAGGAGTCATTAAATATGACTTCTTGTAACCATGTTCATGTGAGTTTAATGGTCTTATTTCTTAGACATGCAATTTTTACACTAAAACTATGGTTGTCCTATTCTGGTGAACCTGATTTTGTTTTTTCATATGGTTAACCATCGGAGGCCCACCCTAACCCTTGAATTATATTTTGAAGGTGTTTTAAAGCTTATTTTAAGTTGTTTTCTATTACTTCTATATCTATACTTAAGTATTCCTAAAAGATACACCAAGTACTGCTCTACTATAGGAATTTTTATTCATAGTTGGTGTCCTACAAGTAGGGGTGTAAGTGACTCGACCATTTTGGGTTGGGTCAGGTTAGGTTTAAAGGGCAAGGCAGATTAGTCTGGTCATCAATTTGTGGGACCCAAACAAATTGGGTCGAGTTTCAAGTCTTACATAAAAAGGTTGGGTTTCACCTGACTCGACATATATATATAATGACTTCCACTTGTTTTGTTACCTTTGTTGTGTTATAACCTCCATTAAAATAAAGATGATTAAGATGTTAACCACATACCTGTGAGGCATATCCATCTTTGATCCCATGGGTATTGTCAACAGACAAGTAAGTTCAGCATGGTACATTTGTGTAACACCCTACCTCCCATTCCCAGGCCCACATCATTCGATGGTATATTTTTCTTCCTCAATATTTTTGGGTTGCCCGGGAGGCGGACCTGTGTTACGTTATCCTTATTCCATTTTCTTTTTCATATCTATGAGATGTCCTATGCACATTAATCTATGTACAAAAATCTATGATGCCATGAAATAAAATAAATCCTTTATTATTTAATAGAAAAATTTAAAGCTTACAATGAAATGAAATAATAAATAAATTTGGGTCCACCACCTGACAATGAGATTAAATAAAACTTTTCACATATTAAATAATGCCCATACAACCTTGATAATTAATTTTCTGAAATGTTAAAAATGAAGGGTGAGCTATGAGGCCTAATGAATTATCCCAAATATTTAATTCATTATTTTGACAAAATAAAACATACATAGCAACCACTTACAAGAGATTAAATGATTCAACCAATTTATTATTTTTTGTTGTCCTTAAAAACCGAAAGGATACCCCCCAGCATTCCAACTCTAGGGAAAGAACTACTATACTGAACTCAGACCCATTAGAGTGAGGTAAGAACAATTTCGAACCTCACAACCCTTGTTGGAATGCTCATGGTGCAAATTCGACCTCATGTCGGTACGTGGTTAAAATCTTTATATAATTTTTTTATTAATCGTAATAGCATAACAAATAACTATTTAAACATAATTTAAACATTCTAACAATATAACATTACACCATAGATCAACATTTAAAATAAACAAGAAAAATGACTTTCAAGTTTTGATGTAGAAGATCGTACAAGACATAACTACAGAGCATACTCTCTCAGTCATGAACAATATAATAATTTAAATGCATAAATTAAAAAGACATGTAAAAGAAAATTAAACTAACCACACAAGCAGACATTATTTGAATCAAGATAATAAATTAAAAGATGGAAATCATTTTACATCGAGGTCGCTTCCTGAATTTCTTTATGATCTTTTTGCCAAGATCCATGTAGTACTTTGTTGCTACTACTTCGCAGGTTATTTTAGAACAGCTTAAAAAAAGAAAAGGGACTAAAGATGCCAAGAAGGAGGTGGAAAGAAAGCAAGAAGGAACTTTTTTCAGTTTTTGCTATGATGAAAAATAATGAGGGAGGGAGGGGGTTTATATAGAGTCTCTGTGGGTCAATTCTGTCATTTTTAGCCTTCCTAAATTGGAAAACTTCCATTTTTTACTTAGGTCTTGGCAGCTCCAAAAGAAAACCACGGATTTTAGGGTTTCGAGTGATTTTTTCATAATTTTTTTTGAATTTTTGGTTTATTTTCTTTCCTTTTTTTCGTTTTTTTTTTTCATTTTTTTTCTTTTTAAATTTTTTTTATTAATCGCACACTTCTTTGCATGCCCGCACGCGATTTCACACATGGCCTAGTGTAACACCCTAACCCCCGTATCTTTAAGCATTGGACCATCCACCGTTTTTCTTCCTTGACGGTGGACTAAACCAAACGGCAGGTTGGGTCATGTTACGTTACAAGCGACGCACACTTGACTTTCTATTTCAGTCATTTCATGCCTTAATCATATTTAATCGTATATAACTTAAAATTAAGAATTTAATAAGG
>JAJIYU010020765.1:0-10295 GCA_030144865.1 Tinospora cordifolia | reverse complement strand
ATATATATATATATATATATATGTTTATAATTATTTGTCTTATAATATTCACATAACTTGACCAAAAATGCATCATTATGAATATCACTGAAAATAAACTACTTACTTCATCAGCTTCCAAAGTCTTCTTTTTTGTCATAGTAGCTATAGAAGATATAATATGTCTGTTGATACAAAATGAAAAGGAATTAATTAATTACTTTAGATGCAATAAATAACTATCACATAATTAAAAAGTAGGATTTAATACAGAATCCAAGCATATAAACTCAGACAGTAATTCAAGAAAAAATTCAATCAATTATAGTATAGAACTTAATGTTTATATTATTCACAAAATAGTGCCATTTAGGTCAATCCTAGCACAGTGTTCCACGTTTCCATCTCCAAATGTAGACATGTTCATAGACTCATGTGTCAAGTTTCTATTTTTCTCATATGCTTGTAACTCATGAAAACCTCTTGGAAGAGCTCTCAAAACGACATACCAGTTAGATGTTTCATTTTCTCTAGAATAGAAAACTTGTCTTGCTTGTGATGCAAGAATAAATAGATCCTTATCAATTTGAGACTGCCCCTCATGAAGTTAACTAATGTAAATCCTTCTTCTTTCTTGACACCATTGACAATACTAGCCCAATCACATTTAAAAATAGGCACATGAAATGTATGATAATCAAGAATTATGATATCTCTTAAGACTCCATAATAAGTAACCTCCCCAGATTGTTGTGATTGATCTTTTGTACTAAGCCTACAAAGAGTTATTGCTTCAACTGAAACACCACTATTTTGTCGGGGTTTCTCTGCATCTTTTGTATGAAAACGAAGATCGTTTGTTACATATCCCTGACACGATAATACTTGCTCCCTAGGCCCTAATATGAGCCATGTTAGCTTACAAGAAGCATTGTTATATCTAGCAAATTCCTTAATCTGATCATACAGAAAAAAATATAATGAGTATTACTTTGCTAAGATAAATGGAAATGCATGTTGAAAAATGTTTGTTTACCTTATCACGAATCCATCTATTAAATTCATCCATGTGTCTTTTATACAACAAATGTTCATTCCTTAATAATCTTCTATCTGAATGTCAAAGTTCATTCAAGTGCATTCTGATAAACAACATAAAGTTAGCTCCAATTTGAACGAAGCACTAAGATATTCATAATTTATGATATGGATTATTAGACCAATATATTTATTCTATGTAAGGTTGAACTTCTAAACTATTTAATAAAACATAACAGTGAGCAATATCCAAGATATCAGATGGAAGCACAACTTTTTCTTTACTAAGAATTGGGTAGCCCTCCAATTCTATTTCATTTACTTCATCTTCATTTTCAACATCTTCATTGTGTGTCGATCGAATCCCTACCTCACTTGTTTTCTCAATGTATTTGCTACAAAATATGGTACACTCATTGGCAAGATATCATTCAGCTATACAACCCTCTAGTTGTGCACAATTCTTAACATATCCCTTTAGTACTTTCATGAATCTAAAACACCACAAAGATTAGTACATTCAATTATTTGATGAGCAATGGACTAAGATACATATATAATAAAGTAGCTAAACACATTCAAGTGATATCTATTCTACTTCTCAAATGGATACATCCACCGATATTGTCCCAAGTAAATTGTTAAGTGAATCATAATATCAAAAAAAGATGGAGAAAAAAACCTTTCAAAAATGCACAAAGTTTCGGCTATTGAATCATCCAAGCCAATAATAAATTTTGATCAATGTTCCTATCACAAAGGATGTTAAAAATCTACAAATTCGTGAAATTGCATATCTTGGACCATTTGGTAGAACTCCTCTTAAAGCAATAGGCAAAATTTATTGCATTAATAAATGACAATCATGTGACTTCTAGCTAAGTATCTTACATTCTTTAATTGACACACAATTTTCAATGTTAAACCTATAACCGTCAAGTAACTTTAAATTTGCTAATCTTCTACAAAAAATTTGTTTCTCTTCTTTTGAAAGAGTGTGCATTACAGCAAGTAAATATAATCGATTTCCTCGCTTCTTAGCATGTAACTCAATTCTAATATTCATGCATTCCAAATCTCTCCAAGCATTGAGTACATCTTTTGATTTGTCTTTCACATTCAAAAGTATGTAAATAATACTAGTGCATATATTCTTTTCAATGTGCATCACATCCAAATTATGATGTAAAAGCAAGCTCTACATAAATTTGACTTAATTACTTCATTTTTTATGAAATAGAATAAATCTATATTATGTTTCACAAAACAAATAAATTTAAAGTATAATGACACAAATCTGTAAGCATACCTTCTAATATGGCAATTCAAAAAAATTAACTTCTTCTTCCATGTTTGTTCTTCCTCTTTTGTCTTTATCTTCCTTTTTTTACTCTTCCCCCAGTCATTTACAATATTTTCTATCTCTGCAAGAATTGCTTCACTTGTAAACCACTTTAATTTTTCTCATAGCTTTTGTTTACCATTAAACCAAGCTCTTTTTTTTTTACAGGGATGGCCATGAACTAAAAATCTTCTATGACCCATGTATGAGAATTTTCGACTATGATGTAACCATTCAGAGCAAGTATCCAAGCGACAAATAGGACATGCAAATCTTCCTTTTGTTGACCACCCTGACATATTTGCATAAGCAGGAAAATCATTTATAGTCCACATTAAGATTGCTCTTAAGTAGAATTTTGATTTTGCAAATACATCATACATGTCAACTCCATTTGTCCATAACAATTTCAAACCGTCTATCAAAGGTGCTAAGTAAATATCTATATCATTTCTTAGTTGTTTCGGCCCAAGAATGAGTAATGTCAACATTAAATTATCCTTCAACATGCACAACCATGGAGGCAAGTTATACGTAATTAATATTATTGGCAAGCAACTGTACCTCGAACTAAGGTTTTGAAATGGATTAAAATCATCCGTAGCCAATCCAAATCTAATATTTCTAGGATCTAATGCAAAAGATTCATGATTGTCATTTATAGTTTCTCATACAGGTGAATCAACCGGATGCCTCATTTTCCCATTTGTACTTTTATTATTTTAATGTCATGTCAATTGTTCAACAATTTCAGCCATTCTATACATTCATCAAAGTCTTGGAATTATTGGAAAATAATACAACACTTTCTTAGGGACTTTTGTCTTTTTTTGAGTGTGCTTAAATTACCATCTAGATGAACCACATTTGGGCATAGATCTGCATAATGTAGCTTATTTCTAAATAAACAACAATCATTAATACAAGCATGTATCTTCTCATACCCAAGATCAAATGTCTTTAGAAGTCTTTTTGTTGCATATAAAGAACTAGGAAGAGTATGATCAGATGGGAGCAAATCACCAACAATCTTAAGCAATTCATTAAACCCAGTGTGTGGTAAACCACATGAAGCTTCTAACTTGTATAAAACTATAGTAGCTGAAATTTTAGTATGTTCCAAGCAACCAGGATATAAATGTGTCTCTGCCTCTTCAACTAAATGTGTGAGGTCTTCCTCTTCAATTTCATGCTCATTCTGTCTATCATGATCTTTTTGAATACATGCATGGTCCTTGTACATTTTGTATGCATTATTCATGGGTATATCTTCGGAGACAGAACCACATGTTTCAAACCTTTCTCCGTGAAAAAACCAATTAATATATGTAGGATCCATACCTTTTATAACTAAATGCTCATATACTAAATGATAATGGTGGTGATCCAAGTTCTTGCATTTTGAACAATGACACAATATTATATCTATATTTCCTAAACTTGCACATACAAAATTGATAAAATTTCGATCACCATATCTATACTCTTGAGACAACCTAAAAAAAATGAAAATTACTTAAATTTCGAATAATGCAAGCAAACAATAAATAATGTTATCTAATTTTAGATGTGAGAGTTAACCTTGAAATATGGACCCATTTTTTATCCATATATAGCTAAATTTGTCAATTCTTAAATAGAAGAACAAAAATAAGTCAATAGCAAAAATGAATAAGTTAGCCTTAGCATCCAAAAAATGTGAATGATTGGCTACTAATCTGATTTTCTTTTTTTTAGAGACTCTAGCATGTTTTTGAGTTACCATGTGCAATGAAACCAAACATAAGGTTTCTTTAGTAAAAAAGAAAAAAAACAACAAGAACAACCAAAAAAATTAAATAATAATAATAATAATAACAGAAAAACAACAACAGTTACCAAACCCACAAGTAGAGATTTTGTACCCAGCACAAGCAGAGATTTCATTCCCAAATGCCCAAAGAAGAACAACAATAGTTACAAGCTGATGATTGTGTTGATTCTACAGCGATTCTATAAATAACGAATGAAGATTAACAGAAGAAAGATAAACAAAAAAGATCGATGAACTGATACAAGCAAAGATTTTGTTCCCAAATACAAAAGCAAATATTTCGTTCCCAAATATCTGAAGAAGAACAACAACAAATGAAGATTAATAGAAGAAAGATGCGCAATGAAAATCGAAGAACTTAAATGCACAAAGAAGACGATCAAACAACGATGACTCTAAAGAAGTTGAGTATTCCCGCTTAATTTTTTTAGGGCAAGAACTAGTTTTTTTTCTTTTTATATTTTTTGTTGTATAATATGAGAATAATATATGAATAATGCGAGTATAACAATTGTTCGGTTGTTGATACAAAAATGCGGGGTTAACATGTGAATAATGCAAAGATAACATGTGAATAAAATGCAATATAACGTATGCATAAGATATGAATAATTATGGAATAATGCCAGTAATGGTAGACGTATAGCATACCAACCGATGATTAATGCGTCAATAATGGTATAATGCAAGAATAACTTAATAATATATATATATATATATAATTATTTGATTGCTTTAGTAAAAAAATGCAGGGATAACATGTGAGAAAAATTCGGTATAACGTATGTATAATATATGAATAATTATAAAATAATGCAAGTAATGGTATAATGTAAGAATAATATCTGAATAATGCGAGTAAAAAAATTGTTTGATTGTTGATATAAAAATGTAGTATAACGTATGCATAACATATTAATAATTATAGAATAATGCTAATAATGGTAGAGGTATAATATATCAACCGATGGATAATGCGTTAATCATGGTATAATGTAAGAATAATAACTGAATAATGGATAATGCGTCAATAATGGTATAATGTAAGAATAATAACTGAATAATACGGGTATAACATTGTTCGGTTGCTTTAGTAAAAAATGCGGTGATAACATGTGAATAAAGTTCGGTATAACGTGTGTATAACATATGAATAATTATGAAATAATGCGAGTAATGGTATAATGCAAGAATAATATCTGAATAATGCGAGTAAAAAAATTGTTCTATTGTTGATATAAAAATGTTGTATAACGTATGCATAACATATAAATAATTATAGAATAATACAAGTAATGGTAGAGGTATAACATACCAACCGATGGATAATGCGTCAATAATGGTATAATGCAAGAATAATAACTGAATAATACAGGTATAAAATTATTCGGTTACTTTTGGTAAAAAAAAATGCAGGGATAACATGTGAATAATGCAAAGATAACATGTGAATAAAATTCGGTATAACGTATGTATAACATATGAATAATAATAGAATAATCCGAGTAATGGTAGAATGATAGTATAAGATAGCAAGCAATAGATAATACATGAATAATGGTATAATGCAACTCATTATTAACCATAATAATAATATATGGTTTATTATTATTATTATTTTGCATAGTTAGTGAAATTATGTAAGAATTTCACATTTAAACGTATTCTATCATATTTTATTAAATAAATATAAAGATTTTTTTTGTAATAATGTCAAATGATCTTGTCTATTATGTTGTATCCTTAAATCATCATTTTTTAATCTTTTATGACGAGAAAATATTTCTCACAAATGTTTTGTTAAACTTTCTCAAATAATTTAATAATATATAATTTAAGACAATCTAAGTTAATGCTTTTATGTAATAACATTGTTATTTCATAAATTGCAAAAATAACAACTTTTAACAACAATAACTTTATAGTTGATAATGACATTATTATACAATTAATATTTTTATTTCAATAAAGTAAACAAATCAAAATAAGTAAAATAATATAAGAACATTCTTTCAATACATTTAATATATTTATCTATACTATATATAATAGAAACTTTTTATATTAAAGTGAATTTAAACTTAAATTTGATTTTTTTTTCACTTTTAGTCCATTTATTTATTATAAAATTAGCTTTATTATTAAAAATTAATAATTTAGTACCTTTAACAATTTAGTGTTAACAATTATTTATGCATGATATAGAAACAACGGGATATATATATACATGATATACAATTAACATGGTATAAATAATTATTTATACATATAATTACTTATATAATTGCTTATATATAAATAATATGACATACAAATAACATGGTATCAGTTAACCCAATTATACATATATATACATTATTTATTTATTTATTTATTTATACATACAATAATGTATATAATTGTTTATTTATATAATGCAAGCACATGGTATGTAACACCCCGCCTCCCAAGTCACATTTTCCACGTCATCTGACAGTTCAATTCTCTTTGATAAAAAATCTTGGGATGCCCGGGAGACGGGCCCGTGCTACATTTTCTTCTTCTTAGACCCAAATGCATTAGGATTCTTGTGTATATTAGTATATGTACAAAATGACATCATAGTAAAGAAGATTCTTCATTTGTTCATTCAACAATTCCAAGTACAATGTTCCATTACAGCGAAAAGTAAATTCAAAGCTGAAAATACATAATTTCACTTGGGCCGATGTGCCCTACAATAAAATAAATAAAACTTTCTATGAAAAAATCTCATCGCAAGCTGATTAATTTCCTGTTGTGAAAAATAAGGGGGTGAGCTACAGAGCCCAGTGAATCATTCCATATATTTAATCCATTATTCCAACTAGACAATGCAAGCAGATCAAACACTTTCAGAGATTAATTCGATTCAACCAATATATTAATTCAGTCGTAATTTAGACCGAATGGGAATACCCTCTGTGCTCCAGATCTAGGGAGAGAGATCAATTCTGAAACTCAAACCCATTTCCAGTGGGTTCATTTTTTAAACCCGTTCCATGCTGATGTCAGTATTGACAGCCAAATCCAATTCTACATGGAATACAGAAAGTCTCCCGTACCGGTACGTGGTTGAAATCTCCTTTAATCTGACTTTTGTGTGCAAGAGCATGGTAAATAAATATTTTAACAGAAATTGAACATACTACAGTATAACATGATAAATTAACAAAAACACAGATATTCAATTTTTGATGTAGAAGATCGTACGAGACGCAGCTACAGAGCATACTCTCTCAAACAGAAAAATGACTTTTGATTTCTGATATAGAAGATCGTACAAGACGCAACTACAGAGTATACTCTCTTGGTCACGCAACATGATGAATGAAAGACATAAATGCAAAGAACAAAAATAAAAACATAAAAGAATCAAACTAACCAAACAAGCAAGCATCATATAAATCAAAATAATAAATTAAAAGAAAGGAAAGAAACTATAACACCCCGTAACGTCACAATCATGCCACGTCGTGAGTAAACGAGAGAGAAATATTAATAATAATAATAAAATGAAATAAAATAACAAAATAAAAAAAAATCAATTTTAGTTGGAACTAGTTGAAATAAATAAATAACTAAGATAATAATATTGATAATGATAATAAAAATAATAATAATAATAACCAAACTAATGAAATAAAACATACACAATTTTATGATATCATAATAAAGGTAAAAGAATGAAAGAATAATTAAATTAAAATGAGTTTAGTTACCTTAGAAATAAAATAAGATAAAATGAGATAAAACAAATAAAGTTTCATTTGTGGGATTTCGGTCGAACGGAAGAAATGGAGGAGTAGGGGTGTGTCGAAGAAGAGTTGTGTGGTCGGCGAGAAGAGAAGTCTAGAACGGTCTCGGAAGCAGGAAATGTTTGAGAACGGCGTCCGTTGGCTATAAAAAGGGGAAGACTGATGGAGGAAACAAGCTGCAGAGGGAACCGTGTGTGCTGCAGCAATGAGCACCGGCTGCCGAACAGAGAAGAAGTTGTTGCAGTTGGGGTAGCTGTCGAACGAAGTGAAGATGGAAGCTAGGACATGTGTTGCTGGCTGTGGAGAGAAATAGAAGAGGAACGGAAGCTTGTTGCTGGACGCCGAGCCGCTGCAAACCGAAAGAAGAAGAAGATGAAGAGAAGAACAGGGCAGCTTAAACTGCTGCTGCTGCTCACTGATGGCCGAATAGAGAAGGTCGAATGAAGGGGATGAAGGGAGGCAGCTGTTGCTACCATTGCAACCTGCTGCTGCCGCTGCAAGTTGCGGCACGATTGCTGCTGCTCGATTGAAGAAGAAACCAGATGAAGAAGAACCACTATGGACGTCGTGCTCTGTTTTGGAACGGCTGGTTTGCAGCCGTTGCTGCAAGGAAGAAGAAGACCCACAGCTGCTGGTGCCACCGAACGGGAAAAAGAGAAATGAAGCAGTTGGGTGGCAACGTTTCTGTTGCTGTCCTTACCGTGGAACAGAGAAATGAAATGAAGAAGAAGAAGACGGCTGCTGCAACTAAAAAACAGAGGAACGGCAGCCATTGCAGCTCCTGCTGCTCGTGTTCGGAAAACCATGGAAAAAGAAGAAGAACGGTGCGTGCTGGTGAGAGAACGAAGAGAGGATACTGCTGTGTTCCATTGAAACGGAGCAGAGGTGAGGTATGAGCTGTGGTGTTCGGCTGTGGTGGACAGAGACCGTGAGTGGAGAAGATGAACAGGGGAGGAATTAAGGCCATTGTATAGTTAGTTTGAGCTTAAGCATTGGACGTTGCTGAGGGAAGGAAACCGGTCCGTCACAAGGTTGAAGAAGAAGAGCGACTGCAACTTGATTTGGTGCGTGCTGCTCGGTGAAGAGAAGAAACACGATGTGATTGAAATTGCTACATTGCTTGGTGTGTTGACCGAAATACAGGTAAGAGTTTACTTTAATTTTTGTATTATAACATTTAAATACACTTACTTGGTAATCACAGCAAGATATGAATTATTAATATAAATCTAATCATATCATCATAAGATTAGTACTTAAACTAGGAAGAATCAGGTTCGTGACGAATTAATTGGATATGAGTATTTGATAAGTTAGAACTAAGAATGGTACATAAATAAACAATAATTGGAACAAAGAATTACAAATACTAAAATTAATATAAAATGACACTTTTAATAATCTAAGTATAGGGACACAAAAGACTCCTAAAAATGTGTTTAATTCCTCGTGAACCTTAGTAGTAAGAAAATAATAGAAATATTAATCGAGAACTCGTACGTCATAATTATTTTGCAGATAAAAAGCTCTAGGACGGTCGTAGAGACAAAGGAATAAGAAATCGTCAAGAATTCAGGTGGGCGTGATTTTCTCTCTCACATGTATTATGCGGATTTAAAATTCAAGACATTGTTTGAATAGATTATAGGTTGTTAATGTTTTGAAAACGGTCAATTTGAATTGTTGGAATTGGATGCTTTAGTTGAAATTGTTGAATTGCCGAATGATTTACCGCTATGCATGATTTCTATTAAGATTTACCGCTCATGTGATATTTCATTAATCTATTTCTGATATCATGTTGATTGAATGTTTGGGCTTGAATGCATGATTGCTTCACTAAATTAAGACGAAGGTTTATTAAGAATCTCACACCCCAGTACGACAGGCTGCATAGCGTCGTAAATATTCCTGACCCTTAGTGTCGATAGCAATTTTCATTATCTTGGGAATCATAAGGAACAGGCTACATAGCGTTCCTTACCTTTGACTGTGATATCTTGGGAATAAAAAGGAATAGGCCATATGGCGTTCCTTTCCTTAGATTTTGCTCGACACTTGATTTGTCTTTGGGATTTGGTAACAGGCTGCATAGCGTTACCTCAGTAATTAGTTGCATAGCATTACTGTCCCTTAGACTGTGATTCACATGTACAGGCCGCATGGCTTGCATGGGGATAAGTAATAGGCTGCATAGCGTTACTTATCTTTGGATGTTGATGTTCTTGATTTCTTATTCTGGCCAAAATGCATGCACTTATTTCCATCCTGGATCACAAAGGAATATTGGGAGTCTAACCAACTCTTCCGGTTTAGGTTACAACAAACAATTTAATGTTTGAAACGC
>JAJIYU010020764.1:0-10288 GCA_030144865.1 Tinospora cordifolia | reverse complement strand
CTTGGAACGCCTAGAAGTCTTATTTTGTTCGTAATTAAATCTGTCATTATGTTAATAAATTATTTATAATACAAGAATTAAGCTACTAGAACTTTGATTATACGATAACAAACTTGCAAGTAAATTATTAAAGTCAAAATTCTAAATTAAAGAAATTTAGAAGATTTAGAAACTATTTTAATTAGAGTATATCAAATTCTAGAATTTCTAGAATAATCCTGAAGTAATTGGAAGAAATGTTTGAATTTCAAAATTATCTTAGAATCATCCAAACTCAAGAATAATATATTTAGTGTTAAATTTCAGATTTGTACATCCTAGAATCTCGAGTATCTCGACGGGAAGTAAGGTTACCCTGAAGAATGACAAAACCAGGTGGGCGTGACTTCCTTGTTCACTTGTATTATATGGATTTAAAATTCAAAACATTTGGTTAAATAGTTTTAGAATTATTAGAACTTGTTATAAGTTGATTGAACTGTTTAGGCTTGCTTGAGTGATAATGTGGTGATTGATTTAATTTGTGCTCTGTTTATTTATAGCATGCATAAATAGGAAATCATGTAGATTTCATTATTTATTCATGAGAATAGTTTGCATTCTCTGATTTATTGTTCATGATGTACACGACGATTGTTATGAATGAGATTGTTTGTAAAACTAAATAAAGACGATGGTTTATTAAGAATCCACGTACCGATACGATTGACGAGCCTGAAGTAGATCGAGGTGACATCTCCTATATGTCACTGCTTGAGATCGTCGAGCCACAAGTCAGATCGTAGGTATTCCCACCCAGATCTGACAGTGACAGCTCGAAGTCTTTGGGAGATGGTACGATGCTGCAGTAAGTACACTTTCTTGGGCTGTGATATGAGTGTCAATTGATTTTAGAAGGTTACTAGAACCGTCTGAGGTTTGATTGGATCACAGGGAATACCGAGAGGTATCTCAACCCTCTTTTGGTCTTAGACTTCGACTAAAACAAAAGAATGTTTGAAACGCCTAATGTTTGAAAGTGTTTGTAATGTTTTGGATTGGATCTGTATAATGCCGGTGATGTGTAGGAATGATCCACTAGGCTTTCGAGCTCACCCATTATATTTTTCACGTACACTTGGACCTAAGATCTATTGACCACGTCAAAAGACCTACACTCTAATTGGACACCTCGTGGGGAGGTCATCGAGGATAGGTGACTCAGAAGTTTTGTTTTATACATTTTTCTGAATTATTGTAACATGTTTTCATTAGTTAAATTTCAACTAGTTTATTTTTCGATGGCTTTCCTTGTGTATCACATTGGTTTAACTAAATAGTTTGAAAGGTGTTTCCACTGCTTTACCTAAGATTTATTTGAAGAACTTACTATGATTTTCTGTATTGTACATGATATCTTTATGAACTTCAACTTGAGAATTAAAGAATTATGAACTGTATTTTGAAGAAAAGATATTTTTGATATTAAAGAATTTTAGTACCATCTCGATTTTCATCGGGCGACGATCCACACGTGATGTAACACGTGAACAGAGGTTCGGTCGAAAATCGGGGTGTTATAGCAAGTCACATGGGTGGAACACCATGATCATGTGTACCTTCACCCTACCCTAAGCTCCATGGGGCATTTCCTTTATTTGAGTTCATGTAGAATGATCTCATGTACCATAAAAATTATCAGGTATGCCACCCCTATGAGATCTCCCACTCAGTATTAAGAAACCTTGAAGAAAAGATTTCATGTGCACCATGATGTGATCATATACACCATGTTCTACATACCAAAAACATCTCAAATAATCCAAATTAGAAGTTTCTAATTTAAGAATAGAAGTTGTTGAAAAATGTTTCTAAACACCCAACGAACAAGATAAGAAGTTTCTAATCCAAGAGTAGAAATTGCTGAAAATTGTTTTTAAACACCTTATGAACAAGCTTAGAAGTTTTTAATTCAAAATAAAAGATTGCCAAATCTTGTTGATTTGGTGTCCATTAAGAAAAGGAATCTATAACCAAAACATATTGGAAAGTTGTCTTGCTCACAATATCACACTTAGATTAACTTCTAATCAAAGAATAGTCAGTATCCTAAGTCCTTTTTGTGTTCACACATAAATAGGAAATCGAATAAAGCTTATATCTTGTGTTCACACTAGGAATTGGAAACCAAATCAACCTACACTCTAAATCGTGTGCCCACTCAATCTATGCATTCTAAAACATCACCATAGAGGAATGAAAAGGTTTTCTAGTGTGAGCATTCCCAAACCATCCTCTAGTGCTTATGAGACTCTATGTAAACCCCTTTATGCTCTCACTCTTCTCATCGCAAAGCAAAAAGTTGACATTTTCTTCTTTGTTTGTTCTTGCCCTCTTCTTGATACCTTTTCTCGTTCTCTTTTCCTTCTTGTGTGAGAAGTTCTTATTTTATTATTTTAGAGAGTTGTTGAAGTAGTTTTCTTGGAGATTAGAAATTCTTGAAATTCTAATAGTGGTAGATAAAGGGAATCTCTGCTAGATTCAACAAAAAACTCGGATTAAGGTGGAGGGGATTTCTTAAACTTCTACTTTGCTATTTTAAATTTCTACCATGTTCATGCTTATTTAAATTCTAATTTTTAGCATGTCTCATTTTACTTTCACCATGTTTAATCATATTTTAATTTTAGTCTAGCATGTTTTTTTGTTTTATTTACTCACGAGAGCATGCCATGCATAGAATCCATGTTTAGGATTTAATTCAATGTTTCAAGCATGCTATGTGATGTTTCTAGGCTTTCTTTGTTATTTAAAATTTTGAAATTTATATTCTGAATCTCTTTTAAGATTATGTGATCTTGAACATAAGAAAGTGAAGATAAGAACCACGTATCATTATAGTAGTCTAAGAGATGATACGGGTGTTCTTTGCATATACTTAGTGTATATGAGCAACATTACTAAGTGTAGATGTGTTTTAAAATACTTGGAATGTGGACATGTTATTTCCAATGGAATGTGATGAGATGAATCGTCATTCTATCCTAGAATAGGAGTATTTTAATAAAGAACATAAAGGGTTGAAAACCCCTTTTGGTCAAATATACAACCTTAACAACATATTGTTCGAAACACTTAATGCTTGTAAGTGATTGAATTTGGATGTGCTACTAATTTGAATTAGTAACTTAGTTGTTTAATGAATGATCTACTAGGCTATGTGCTCACCCCTTCCTTCTATTTTTTTGAAAATTGAATTTCAATGAAGACTATAGATTTTTTTTGGAAGTTTCCTTTTAAAAAGTTTATATTGCAAGCGCATATTTCCTAAATTTTGAATAAAAGACTTTCGCTACTTTTTACTTTTACATTTTAGAGTTATGTACTCTTTCTTTTGATTATATAAACTCAATAATGTATTTCTTTATTTTGAATAAATAAAAAAGTTTGAAGTTTTTCTTTATTCAATAATCTTGTTGAATATTAAACTCAATGGAATTGTACTTATGAGCAGTTTAGTAAGTGTTAGAATAAAGGAATTGAGATGCAAGTTGTGTACTTGTAAATGTAACATAGGACCCAACCCACCCAATGATTGAGCTTAAACCTGTCTCTAGGGGATTGGGATATTACACAAGCCTACCTTTACAACATGTCTTGCCAACTGAATCTACTACATCATATCAGGGGGGAATAGAGGCAAGACAAGTGGCTTGTGGGTTTGATAGAGGGAGTTGAACAGGATAAGCATTCTAACTTTAGGTTAGATGTTGAGAATATCCTGAGGCTTGGGGAGAGGATTTGCGCACCTTAAAATGGATAAAGTAAACAAACAATATTAGATGAAGTTTAGCAAACCAAGTATACAATGCATCCAGGCAGAAATAAGATGTACTAGAACCTTAGAAAGACTTACTGGTAGAGAGGAATGAAGAGGGACATGGCTAAACATGTTTCCAAGTGCTTAACATGTCAACAACTGAAAGTCGAGCATCGAAAACCATCGAAAATGTTAAAGCCACTCCCTATCCCTTAATGGAAGTAGGATAACATTTCGATGGATTTTGTCAAGGGTTTGCCCAAGAACCAGAAAGGAGAAGATGATATTTGGGTGATGTGTGGATTGTCTTACCAAAGTGGCACACTTCTTGCAAATTAGATCCATAGACCAAGTCAGTAAGCTGGGAGAAATTAATGCGAAAGAAAACATTATGCTTTATGATGTACCCAAGACTATAGTGTCTGATAGAAACTCTCGCTTTACTTCACAGTTCTAGCATAGTCTACAGAAGGCGATGAGTACTAAGCTCACCATGAGTACAACATTTCACCATCAGACCGATGGTCAATTTGAGAAAGTTATCCAGATCTTAGAGGATATGTTGAGGTCTTGTGTTTTAGATTTCAAGGGGAATTGGAGCAAGTACTTACACTTGGTCGAGTTTGCCGATAACAATAGTTATCAAGCGAGTATTAAGATTGCTCCATTCGAGGCTCTTTATAGAAGACCCTGCAGATCACCTACCTGTTGGGCTAAACTTGAGGATCAAGTATTAACGAGACCAGATTTCGTTAAAGAAATGAATAACCAAGTCAAGTTAATATAGAAGAGGCTGACTAGAGCACAAACTTGTCAGAAGAACTATACTAACAAAAAGAGAAGACCACTAGAGTTACAAGTTGGAGATAAAGTATTTTTTGAGAATTAGTCCTTAGAAGGACATCAAGAGGTTCAGATTCAAAGGAAAATTATCTCTGAGGTTTGTCAAACCTTTTGAAATACTTACAAAAATTGGGGAATGTGCTTATGAGTTGGACCTACCAACCCAAATGACTTTAGCTCATAACGTATTCCATGTATCAATGTTGAGAAAGTACAAACCTAACCTATCTCACATCATCCACTTGGAGGAAGTGAATATTCAAGATGATGCTACCTATGAGGAAACAACAGTCAGAATCTTCAACCATAAAGTATAGAGTCTACAAATGAAGGATATCAGTTAGTGAAGGTAATGTGAAAACATCACAACGTGGAAGAAGCTACATGGGAACTTGAAAACGAGATGAAGACAAAGTATCTACACCTATTCACTAAAAATCCTTAGTTATGTACAAATTTCAAGGACGAAAATCTTCTAAGGAGGGTAGGTTGTAATACTCAAATTTCATTGTACTCAATTAAATGAAATTTATCAATTATTAAGTGAAATTTTAGTGAAAAATGAAATCGGGGTCATTTTAGGGCTAAATCTGGTAGGTTCCAAACTTTCATTTAATGCCCATAAGGGACCCAAAACAACTTGAAATGAAGTAAGGTGAGATAAATCAACTCAACATATCCAAAAATTAGAACAATTGGTCATGGTTGAGGTTTTTATTTGCCAAACGCCCTTCAAGGGGTCCAAATTAGAAAAAATTGTCATTTAGGGTACTTTGGAGGGATCAAGATGACCCGAAACAAAAATAAAAAACTAACAAAATAAATGACATCTCCAAAAATTAGAACAATTGGCCAAGATTCTGATTTTCATTTGCTTAGTGACCTTAGTGGGTCTTAAAGAAGAAAAGTTTCCTAAGGAAAACCAACTAGACCAAACCATACATTAAAATGTGTGTTAGGTTCATCTGATTCCAAAACTATAAGATATAAATGATAATTCCATATAAATAAGGAGATAGTAATTTTTATTTGATTTTTATAAACCCATGAAGTCATAGCCACTCCTAACATGTACAAGGTACATGTGTAGAACACCATGATTATGTGCACCCTACCCTACCCAAAGTACCATGGGACGTGTCCATTATTTGAATCCTTGCAAAATGATTCAATATTCCATGCAACTGATTTAATACACCCATATTAGTAGATGTTTTATATGGTCTAGAAACCGTGATACATGATTCCATATACACCCCCACTTGATTGTGTACACCCTCTCCCACTTAAGCCAAAATTGGCCCAACTATGTACATGTGAGTGTGCACTCACGTGAGCCACCCTATTTAGATAGTTTCTTTGAACCAAGATGAGCATCTTTGACTATTATATGGTATCCTCTTAAATATGATATTGTACACCCTTGCTTGATGTCCAAGAAATAAAAGAATGGGAAAGTATTCCTTGTATGTTTGTGTGATGAGTAAGCAAGGAAACCAGAAAGGAAAGTTGTCATGAGTACATATAGGATGTCCCATTTGAATTAGAATATGATGTAAACCTCTTTTCTGTTCACATATAGTTAGGAAACAAGGTTGTACTCATATCTTTTGAAATAGAAAACCATAGTTGTCCCACTTCCCAACCATGAACGCACTTGCCTTTCTCACCCAAACCATCCCCTCATGAGTTTGGAAACATGCTTAGACATGGTGAGCTTCCCTAAATGCCTCCTTGTGCTCATGAACACCTATAAATACCCCATCTTGCTCACATTCATCTTATCCCAAAGCAAAGAGTTGACACTTTCCTTTTTGCTAGTTCTTGCCCTCTCATTGGCACCTATTCTCACTCTCTTTTTTCTCTTGTGTGAGAAGTCCTTATTTCAATATTTTAGAGAACTTTTGAAGTAGTTTTGTTGGTGATTAGAAGTTCTTGAAGTTCTGAAAGTGGTGGATAAGGGGAACCACTATCATATTATACAAAGAAACTTGGATTAAGGTGGACGAGATTTCTTGAACTTCTACTTTACTCTTTCAAATTTCTAGCGTGTTCATGCTTGTTTGAATTCTAGTTTTCAGCATGTTTTATTTTACTTTCAGCATTTTTAATCATATTTTAATTTTAGTTAACATGTGTTTATGTTTTAATCACTCATGAGAGCATGCCAAACTTAGATCCATGCTCAGGATTTAATTCAATGTTTCAAGCATGCTATGTAATGTTTTCATGCTTTCTTAATTGTTTAAAATTCTGATACTTACATTTTGAATTTCTTTTATGATTATGTGATTTTTAAATATAAGAAGTTGAAGATAAAAACCACGTATTATCATAGTGACCCGTATGAGTGTTATGGGTGTTTTTAACACATGCTTGGAGTGTGTGGTTGTAGGGCGCAACTAAGGGATACTTGGTATGTTACATCCAATGGAAAGTGACAAAGAAATGTCTTTCTACCATTAAGAGGGGTATCTAAATGAAGAACATTAAGGGTGTAGAACCCCTTTTAATATTAACATCAACTACAACCCAAAAGTTGTTTGAATCACTTAATTCATGAAAGTGTTTGAATTTGGTTGTGCTATTAATTAGAAATAGTAACTTATTTGTTTAATGAATGATGCACTGGGCTATGTGCTTACCCCTTCCTTCTATTTCTCAAGAATTTGAAATGCATGATCAAGCTTTCCAAGGATTTAGAAAATCTATTTTTAAAAAGTTTCTATGTAAGGGCATATTGCCCAAATTTTGAACAAAGACTTTCGCTGAATTTTTATTTTAAATTTTAGAATTATGTACTCTTTCTTTTGATTATATGAATTCAATAATATATTTCTTTATTTTATTTTGAATAAATAAAGAGTTTGAAATTTTTTTTTATTCACTTGTATTATCTTGTTGAAAATTAAACTCAATGGAAGCGTATTTATGAATATTTTAATAAGTATTGGAAAAAGGAATTGAGATGCAAGTTGTATACTTGTAAATGTAACATAGGACCCAACCCACCTTGTGGTTGAGCTTAAACCTGTTTGTAGGGGTTTGGGGTATTACATGCCAAGTGTAGCAAGTGTGAATATTAGATGAAGACAGTCACATAGTATCGGCAAAAGGTATGTCTGTAGACCCAAAGAAGGTGAAAGTTGTCATGGACTAGAAACAACCAAAGATAGATATAGAAATCAGGAGTTTCTTAGGCCTGGTGGGATACTACAAGAGATTCACCCATGACTTCTCTAAACTAGCAGAACTTATGACCAAGTTAACTTAGAAAGGCGTTAAATTCACTTGGGATGAAAAGTACGAACAATCATTCCAAAAACTAAAAAAGATACTAAATTTGGCCCCTATCTTTATCATTCCAACCCATGGTGTTGGTTATGCGATGTATACGAATGCTTCACTAAGTGGACTAGGAGCTATCTTGATTCAAGAAAAACAAGTAGTCACTTACGCTTCGCAACAATTGAAGGTCCATTAGAAGAGTTACCCTACTCATTACTTAGAGTTACCCTACTCACTACTTAGAGTTAGCAGCCATTGTATTTGCCCTAGAGATTTGGAAATACTACATTTATGGTGAGTAATTCGATCTGTTTTCAAATCACAAGAGTTGAAGTACACTTACATTCAGAAGGAGTTGAACCTCAGGCAAAGGAGATGGATGGATTCCTTGTAAAATTATGATTTTCAAGTACACTACCATTCGGAGAAGGTCAATGTGGTGGCCGATGCCTTAAGTAGAAAGTTTAACAAATAGGAGGAAGAAAAGGGTGAGATGTACCAGTTGATTAAAGACTTTAGGTTGGGTGTAACCATAAATGAAAACCAAGCCTATCTCTACAACATGTCTTGCCAACTAGATCTTTTGCACTAGATTAGGGATGAGCAATGGCAAAGGAAATGGATCACTAGTTTGATAGAAGGAGGTACATTGTGTAAGCATACTGACTTTGGGTTAGATACTGAGAATACCCTAAGACATTGTGAGATAATTTGTGTGCCCCAAATGGACAAACTAAATAGACCATGATAAGGTTTATCAAACCAAGTACACGATGCATCCAGGTGGAGATAAGATGTACCAAAACCTCAGAAAGACTTATTGGTGAAAAGGAATAAAGAGTGGTGGCTAAGCATGTTGCCAAGTGCTTAACTTGTCAACAAGTAAAAGCAAAACCCCAGAAATCCTCTGGAATGTTACAACCACCCCTATCCCTGAATTGAAGTGAGATAACATTGCCATGAACTTTGTTAGTGTAATACCCCATAATTTTGTAAATTAATTTCAAAGATTTTAATAAAATTTTGGGTGCAAATTGTGGGTTGGCACATGAAAAATAAAATATATTATAGATATAGAAAAAAATTAAACCAATAAAACCTTAATTTGATGAAAATTAAGGTTTAGTAGAATTAATTATAAAATTTAAGGAATCACTTAAGAAATAAATAAAAATAAAGTATTTACCATATTGACTAATATGTGAATGAATATGGTGTGTGTTAGCATAATAAATGTTAATGCTACATATTATGGGAATATGTACATAGAGAATTTGTATAATTAAATAAAAATGTAGTGTACATGTATTTATTGAAAGTAAATAAAGCACTATTAGTATATAATTACAAAAATTATTATCTAAAAATGATATACGAAATAAATAAAAATACATAAAAATGAGAAATATAGATTATTTAATTATTGACATTAAAAATATTAAGAAAAAAAATATAAAATAAATGTAATATTAAATAATTAGAAAGGGAAAGATATTAACAAATCATCAAAATAGAAAGAGATATACAAGAAAATCAAGTTTATATCATTTAGGAAGTGTCTAATTGGCAAAATTTTGGATAATAGCAAGTTAGAAAAATAATTTGGTAATTAGAAACTTCATCTAACGGTCCAAAACGAATTAGTAAAATCCAATGAATGAGATTGAAGTCCAAAACGGCACCTAGGAGCACCGAATCATCAAGATCGAATGGCTCACGATCAATCTCTCCAATCCAACGGTCCAGATCACAGGCGCAAATCTTAATCTCGAAATCAGCCCGCACACTGTGTTCGAGGCAGATCGGACGGACCAAATCGGATACGCGTTCAGAGATCGCGAAGGTACGCATTGATCGAGGAAAATCTGACGGCCCACAATCAAATCAAACCAGATCCAACGACCCATACAATTTTTGGTGATCGCGAAATCGATCCGCATTCTATATCCGAGGACCATCTGACGGCTCTGATGAAGTTAGCTGATCACGATCAAGATCTGCACGCAGTGTCCGAGAATCATCTGACAGTCTAGAAAGCCGTGTTCCTCAGATCGCGAACAGATTGATGCGCTCGAGGATAATCCAACCGCCCTAATCAAGCTCGCCCCATCTGTGATTGCCACGTGACTCAAGGACGATCCTACGGTCCTTATTAAATGCTCCGAATTAAATAGCTGAAAATTTGAATTAAATTAATAAAAATACATAAAAAATTTTAAAATTGGTTTCTAAAATCCCAAAAATTTTCAAAAAAATTACTTGCTAATCTCTTGTGCTTGGGGGGCACGAAAATTTGAATTATTGGCAAGTTTCTTACAATGAGAGCACCACAAACTTGCCATTTTATACACTTTTGAA
>JAJIYU010020763.1:0-10299 GCA_030144865.1 Tinospora cordifolia | reverse complement strand
GTAGGAAGTTCAACAAATAGGAAGAAGAAAAAGGTCAGATGTACCAATTGATTGAAGATTTTAGGTTGGGTGTAAACCTTAACGAGAAAGAAGCCTATCTTTACAATATGTCTTGCCAACCAGACCTATTACATCAGATCAGGGATGAATAGAAGCAAGACAAGTGGCTTGCTCAACTAATTGAAGGAGTCACATAAGGAAAACATACTGACTTCAGGATGGATGCTGAAAACATCCTAAGGCTCGGGGAAAGAATATATGTACCCTAGTAGGGACAGAACAAGAAAATCATACTTGATGAAGCTCATCAGACTAAGTATACCATGCACCCTGGTGGGGATAAAATGTAGCAAAACCTTAGGAAAACCTACTGGTGGAGAGAAATGAAAAGGGACATAGCCAAATATGTCTCTAAGTGCTTAACATGCCAACAAGTGAAAGCAGAACACCAGAGACCCTCTAGAATATTACAACCACTCCCAATCCCTGAATGGAAGTGAGATAACATTGCCATGGACTTCATCAGTGGTTTACCCATAAACTAAAGAGGAGAAAACACTGTTGGGGTAATAGTGGATCGTCTCACCAAAGTGGCTCACTTCTTGCCCATCAGATCCACAGACCAAGTGAGCAAGTTGGGAGAAATCTATGTAAAAGAAATTGTCTGACTTCATGGTGTACCCAAGACTATCGTGTCTGACAGAGACTCACGCTTTACTTCACAGTTTTGGTAGAGTCTACAGAAGGAGATGAGTACTAAGCTTACCATGAGTACAGCCTTTCACCCTCAGATGGATGATCAATATGAGAGAGTTATCCAAATTTTGGAAGATATGTTGAGGGCTTGCGTTCTAGGCTTTAAGGGGAATTGGAGCAAGTACTTACACTTGGCGGAGCTTGCCTATAAAAACAGTTATTAGGCAAGCATAAAAATGGCTCTATTTGAAGTTCTTTATGAAATACCCTACAGATCACCTACCTGTTGGGCTAAACTTGAAGATCAAGTATTAGCTGGGCCAGACACGGTGGAACAAACGAGCAACCAAGTCAAGTTAATATAAAAGAGACTAACTACTGCACAGAGCCATCAAAAGAGCTACGCAGACAAACGGAGAAGACCATTAGATTTCCAAGATGGGGACAAAGTATTTCTGAGGATCAGTCCTCAGAAGGGTATCAAAAGGTTCAAATTCAAAGGAAAGTTATCTCCAAGGTTTGTTGGACCCTTTGAAATACTTAGAAGAATTCGAGAATGTGCTTATGAGTTGGACCTACCAAACAGGATGACTTTAGCACATAACGTATTCCATCTATCCATGTTGAGGAAATACGAACCTGACCCCTCTCACATCATTCACTGGGAGGAAGTGAATATTTAAGATGATACTACCTACGAGGAAACAGCGGTCAAAATCCTTGACTACAAGATACAGAATCTATGAACAAAGGATATCCCATTACTAAAGGTGTTGTGGAAACACCACGGGGTAGAAGAAGCCACGTGGGAACTCGAAAGTGAGATAAAAACCAAATACCCGCATCTATTCATAAGGAATACCAAATATGTACAAATTTCGAGGACTAAATTTTTCTAAGGAGGATAAGTTGTAACATCTCGAAAAATTCATAGGAAATTAGAATTTTTACTTAGAAAATTATACAGAATTGATGAATGAAAATTTTGGCAAGTCCTAGGTACCCAAGTGAGGAATAAAAATCAATTTATTGGATTTTGGGAAGAAAAAAATATGATTATAATGCATAAAATGGGATATCATAGCCAAAAGCACAAAGATATGTGCAATTTTTTTTATGAAAACAGGATTAGAAAGTCATTTGGGATCAAGATTTGGAAAAAAACACCAAAAAGAAAGCAAGAAATTCGGTTGAAAAATCAAAAACAAACTCAAAATACTATGAACCGTAGATCTGGAATCTGACCTCACCATCAACGGCCAAGATCAGATCTGCACGTACACACGAGTACACTGAATCAACAAGATCAAACGGCCAGAGATCTACATACGTAACTCGAGGATGATCGTGTGGCCAGAAGAGAATTCGTTGATTGCAAAATCAAATCCACACACTATGATCGAGGATCATCGGATGGTTTAGATCAAAGCCGTTTTGATTAGATCGCGATCATTGATGCGCTCGAGGAAATCCAACAGCTGAGATCGAGAATCTGATTTCTATTGATTGATCCAAGATCAATCCAAGGGTTCCGATCAAAACTGAATGTGTGTCTCGAGGAAAATCCTAAGAACCAGATTAAATCCGAAATTTAAATTACAAAAATTACCGAAAAATTAATGAAAAATACGGAATAAATCTGAAAATTTCGAAAAATAGTTTCTAAATTTTGAAAAATATTTCTAAAATTCGAATAAATTCTGAAAAATACTTATTTTGCTCCAAAAATTAGAAAGTACGAAATTAGGGAGAATTAGGGTGTTTTATTCAAAGAAGAACACAAAACTTTCTAATTTTCACCCTTGGAAAACCTATATAAACCCTTGTTGGCTCTCAATTTGATTCATTCCAAAAAAATAAGAGTTGAATTCTCCTCTTGTTTTCTCTAGGCCTTCTTCTTAGCATCTATTCCCATCTTCCCTTCTTGTGTGTGTGAGAAGTTCTTCTCTTGAATTTGGAGAATTAAGTTGGATGATCTTCATTCGCATTAGTACGTGGGGGGAGTTGCTGCCAAAATTCTGGAAGAAAGCATCACAAGGTGGAAGTGATTTCTAGAACACCCTTTTGTTCTTAATTGAATTCATGGCATGCTCATTGTTTGTGTGTTTTTTATTGAATTCAAAGATTTTCAACTTCAGTTCTAGAATTTTACATGTTTATTTTAGTATTTTAGTTTTGATTTATGTTTGAGTAATCATATCATCCATGCCATGTTAGTATCATACGTAGGCTTTTAAATTAAAGTATGATGCATGTTCTATGAGTGCTTCATGAATCGATTGTGTATATTCTGAATTTTAGTTTGATTTCATATTTTGAAGTTTATTTTATAAGATCATGATATGAGAATTAATCAAAGACGATGGAGATAATAACCATGTAACATCATAGTGGTCATGGCGATACTATGGATGTTCTTTTCATATGAGTTAGGTCATATGGTTTTTAGACCTAAGTACCTAAGGGTCGTGTACCACTGGTGGGTCACCATGTGTAATGGGTTGATGCCAACACATGCCACTAATGGGTTGATGCCGAGTGGGCCCTATTTACTTAGTTAAGAACATCAAGGGATTAAAAGCCCTTTTGGTCTGATACTAGACTTGAACAAATTGTTGTTTGAAATGCTTAATGACTGCAAATGTTTGAATTATGATTGTGTTATGAGTTTGAATATGAAAGATAGTTGTTCGAAAAGGATCCACTAAGCTATGTGCTCACTCTTCCTTTCTTATTTTTCAAGATCATGAAAGCCATGGAGTTGTTGAATATAGATAGTTTCGTAGAAAGTTTCTACAGTATTATATTTTTTTTTGAATTTTTAGGGCATGTAGCCCAAAACTTTTATGTTTTTCTACTGAATAGTACTTTGAAGACTTCCTGTAACACCCCAATTTTCGATCGGACCTTCGTTCACGTGTTACCTCACGTGTGGATCATTATCCATTGAAAATCAAGATGCTACTTAAAGGTTTCGTTCTGTCAAGATCTTTTTCTTCAAAATTCAATTCATAACCATTAGTTGTCATGTCAATGTCTGGATAAGTTTCTTATACAAAACAAATAAATCAAACAATTTCTCAAAACATTCACTAGTTTTAGCAATACAATTCATAATTAATGCAGCGGAAAAACTTTAAAACTATTTATTCAAACTAAATTATTAAACATGAAAAGCCATTTAGAGATAAAATAAACCAAAGTTAAACTCATAGGAAGCACATTTAAAATAGTCCAGTAACATAAATAAATATGATCTCTAAGTCCTATACTGGACGACCTCCCCACGAGGTGTCCAATGAAAGTGCAAGTCTTTTGACGTAGATCACTGCACTCTAGGTCCATGTGTACCTGAAAAATAAAGTGGGAGTGAGCTTAAAAGCCCAGTGGACCAATCCTATACATCACATGAATTATACAGACCCAATCCAAAACATTACAAACACTTTCAAATATTAGGCGTTCAAACATTCGTTTGTTTTAGTCAAGTCTAAGACCAGAAGAGGGTTGAGATGCCTCTCGGTATTCCTTGTGATCCAATCTAGTCTCAGAGGGTTTCAATAACCGTCTAAAATTAATCGACACTCACATCACAGCCTAAGAGAGCGTACTTACCCAGGCATCGTACCATCTCCCAAAAACTTCGAGCTGTCACAGTCAGTTCCTGGTGGGAATACCTACGATTCGCCTTGTAGCTTGACAATCTCAAGCAGTGACATATAGGAGATGTCACCTCGATCTGCTTCAGGCTCGTCAATCATACCGTTACGTAGATTCTTAATAAACCATTGTCTTATTTTAGTTTTACAAACAATTTCGATCATGTCAACCATCACAAATATCATGGAAAATAAATCAAATAATGCAGTCTATTCACATGAATAAATAATGAAATCTAAATGCATGTTTTCCTATTAACGCATGCCATAGATAAACAAAGCACAATTTAAATAAATCATCACCCATCATCCAAGCATGCCAAACAAGTTCAATAAATTTCCTAACAAAATTCTAATAATCCTAGAACTGTTCAAACGAATGTTTTGAATCTCAAATCCATATACTACAGATGAGCAAGAAAGTCACGCCCACCTGATTTTGCTGATCTTCAGGACTCCTTGCTTTCTTTTGAGAACTTCCATGCTATAAAATGTACAAACCTAAAATTTACCAGTTAACACTTTATTCTTAAGTTAAGTGATTTCTATTTTAATTAGGAAGTCTAAATATCAATTTTCACTAATTTAGGATTATTCTTAATTCCTAAAATTTTGTATACTCTAATTAATGTAATTTCTCAGTCTGTTGAATCTCCTTAATTTGAATTTAAAACTTTAATAATTTACTTACAAGCTTTTTCATAAAATTAGATCTAATAATTGAATCTTCGCAATTTAAGTCATATATTAACATCATAATTAATTTAATTACGAACAAAATAAGACTTCTAAATCCTAAAATTTTATTCTTTTTTTATAAAAGATTTTAAACTCCTAAGGTTGATTTTTCATATTTTCATATATATATATATATTCCTAATTTAAAAGATTATTTGATTTAAATTTTGTTTTCAATTAATCCTCATGTTTAATAATTACTAAAAATTCTAATATTAGACTTATATAATTTAAATTATCAAACCAATATTTACATTTGTAATTGACTAAAGTAAATTTCATACTATCTATAATTAAAAATCAAATTTTTACCTTACGTCATCTTCGTCACACTATACCACATCGGTCACCACGTGCACACACGAATTACACCTTCTGTTCCTATGTTCTCCATTACAGCTCAAACCGAATATCTTCAAGCTATCAAAATCATGACTCGCCACTAAGAAAATCAAGGTCACACACAATCAATTAATTTCCAGTAACATCATCCAGACTTCATTTCATCACCTTTCCATCTTAATCGGTATACTCATCTCACAAATCCAAATCACTACTCATGGTCCACAAAATGCATCAGCAGATTATACACACAATCTTCATCATAGACCAGCAAAGACACACACACACACACGGCCATCATGAAAATGAATATGCAGCCGTCATGGTTTCCTCTTTTCTCCATCTTGCTTATCATCAAACACACACGAAATTTCCCTATTCCTCGTCCAACTGAACACTACACAACAAGAATTTTTGGTTTTCTATTCATGTTTCACAATCACTACCCATCCACAAATTGCCATCACATTTAAGCCTGGAATCACATACCTCCTCTGTCCATCGCACAAAACTCACACCCTCAACTCCTCATGACCGATAGCATCAACGTCCAATGACCCTTCTTCTCTTCGATCCTGCAGCAGTTCCTCTTCTTCGCTTCATCTTCTTATTCTCGTTTCAATGACCATCACTTTGGAACCCACATCATCACCCTCCAAAACAGAGCACGGACGTCTTCTCTGTGTCCCTTCGTTCCTTACACCCAGCAGCAGCAGCATCAACAACACACCCCTATTCTTCCTTCCTCTGCTCATTTTGTTTCTTCATTTTTCTGCTGCCATACTCCAAATCACCCCAACTTCTCTTCATGGTTTTGCAACAACAGCCCGAACAGCAACTTCACAGTACGCACTAGCATCATCACCTTTTTTTTCTTTCCTCTCCTTCCTCTTTCATGCCCAACTCACCCTAGCTCTCCTTCCTTTTCATTTTGAAGTCGTGAATCACAAAACAACCATCAACAGACCCTATATCGATTTGCCATTTTCTCAAAACCAGCACAGTACCCCTGTTCTTCCTCTGCTCGTGGTTCCCGCACCAGCCACAATTTTTGCTTGCATTTTTTTTTCCGTTCCAAACGCAATCCACCAAGCACGCCTCCTAATTCTTCTAATTTTTCATCTTCTTTCCGTCGTTCTCTCCTTCATTCAGTCATCATAAACAAAACCTGAAAATCCTCAAAACAGATCGCGATCCATCGTTGTTCGTCTTTCAGATTTTTTTTTTTAAACACAGCAGCAGCTCATCCATCCCCAAATCAAGAGGCTTCCAGATTTTCTTCTCTAAGTCATAATTTCAATCTTCTGGATCGTTCTTCTTATTTCCAAAAAAAATTTTTTCTTCATTTTTCGTTCTTGATTATCCGAGCACTAATCCAAAATCCAGATTTTTCTGGATTTCCTTTTTTTTATAAGCTTTTATTTTTTTTTTTCAAAACTATGAGATTTTGGATTTTATTATTATTATTATTATTTTGCTCCTCTTACGTTGCAAACATCATGTTACTTTTATTATTACCATTATTTTTCCATCAACAAGATATAAAACGAATATTTCGATTGTAATTCGCTAAGGATTTTGTTATTTGTTGACTTCATTTATTTTCTTTTCAAATCAACTAATCTTGTGATTTATAATTATCATTATTATCTTAACATTATAAATTCTAATTTTTGAATATATTTATTATTATCATTATTATTTATTTTCTTAAAAACTATTATTTATTTCATCATTTTTTCATTTTTATTTTATTATTTTTTATTTTATGCCTACTCGCAACGTGGCGTGATCACTATGTTACGGGTTATTACACTTCCGCTGTAATTATTAGTTCTTTTTGAAGAGTTTAATACTTTCAATTTCTATTGTGAATAAAATAGTTGGATTTTTTTATCTCTTTTAATTTGTCTTGATTTTATCAAAAACTTTGTATTCTTGAATTTTATACAAAGGCACGAGATATTGAAAAGAAAAGAACAGTGCATGTCGCTTGTAATGTAACACCTTCTCGACCCGCTATTTTGTTAAGTCCACTGTCAAGAGAACGGTGGCCATGTACACTGCTTAAAAGATACGGGGGTTGGGGTATTATAGGTACTTGGTCTTCATTTCACTCTCCAACTCCCAGGTAGCTTCTTCCATTCCGTGATGTTTTCACAACACCTTAACTAAGGGAATATTCTTAGTTCTCATGTTTTATACCTTATGATCAAGGATTCTAATTGTCGCTTCTTCATAAGTGGCATCCTCTTGAATATTCACTTCTTCCCAGTGGGATGTGAGAAGGATATAGTTCATACTTTCTCAAAATCGATACATGGAACACATTGTGGGTTGTGGTCATCTGGTTTGGTAGCTCCAACTCATAAGAACATTCCCTGATCCTCCTAAGTATTTCAAAGGGTCCAACAAATCTCAGTGATAAGTTCTCCTTGAATTCGAACCTCTTAATACCCTTCTGAGGACTGACTCTTAGAAATACTTTATCACCTACTTGAAACTCTAGGGGTCTCCTTCTCTTGTCAGCGTAACTCTTCTAACGACTCTAAGTTGTAGCCAACCTATTTCGTATTAGTTTGACTTGGTTGTTCATTTCTTCCACCAAGTCTTATCTAGTAAGAACACGATCTTCAAGTTCAACCTAATAGGTTGATGATCTGTAGGGCGTTCCATAAAGAGCCTCATATAGAGCCATCTTGATACTTGTCTGATAGCTATTGTTATAGGCAAACTCTGCTAAGTGCATGTAATTGCTCCAGTTCCTTTTAAAGTCTAGAACACAAGATCTCAACATATCTTCTAAGGTCTGTATAACTATATCAGACTACCCATCTGTCTGAGGATGAAAACCAGTGCTCATGATAAGTTTAGTACCCAACTCCTTTTATAGGCTCTACTAGAACTGAGAAGTGAAGCAAGAGTCTCAGTCAGATATTATCGTCTTGGGCACACCATGCAACCTTACTTTCTCTTTCACATATACTTCTCCTAGCTTACTGAATTCGTCTATGGATCTGATTGGCACGAAATGAACCACTTTGGTGAGATGATCCACAATCACCCAAATTGTATCTTCTTTTTTCTGATTCTTGGGCAAACCACTAACAAAATCCATGACAATGTTATCCTACTTCCATTCAGGGAGAGGGAGTGGTTGTAACATTCCAAAGGGTTTTCGATATTCTGCTTTTATTTGTTGGTAGGTTAATCATTTAAAAACATACTTAGCCACATCTGTTTTAATCCCTCTCTACCAGTAAGCCTTTGTAAGATTCTGGTACATCTTATCTCCTCTTAGATGCATTGTACACTTGGCCTGATGAACCTCATCTGTAATACCCCAGAATTTTGAAAATTAATTTCAAAGATCTTAATAAAATTTTGGGTGCAAATTGTGGGTTGGCACATGAAAAAGAAAATATATTAGAGATATAAAAAAATTAAGCAAATAAGACCTTAATTTGATAATTAAATGAAAATTAAGGTTTAGTAGAATTAATTATGAAATTTAAGGAATTGCTTAAGAAATAAATAGAAATAAAGTATATACACATATTTGCTAATATGCAAATAAATAAGGTGTGTAAATACCACATATTTTGGGAATATGTACACTGAAAATTAAATAAAAATGTAGTGTACATGTATTTATAAAAAAAATAAATAAAGCATTAGTGTATAATTTCATAAATTATTATCACAAAATGGAATATGAAATAAATAAAAATACATAGAAATGAAAAATATAGATTATTTAATTTTTGGCATTAAAAATATTAAGGAAATAGAAAAATATCAAATAAATGCAATACTAAATAATTAGAAAGGGAAAGATATTAGCAAATCATCAAAATAGAAAGAAATGCACAAGAAAATCAAGTTTATATCATTTAGGAAGTGTCTAATTAGCAAAATTTTGGATAATTGCAACTTAGAAAAACAATTTGATAATTAGAAACTGTATCTAACGGTTCAAAACGAATCTGTAAAATCCAACGAGTGAGATTGAAGTCTAAAACGACACCTAGGAGCACCGAATCAATGAGATCCAACGGCCCAAAACGATCAAGTCGATTTAACAGTTGGATGCATCTCATCTGATCAAGATTGACACTAAATTCGAGGTTCATCTAACGGCCTAGATTGAGGCGTTCGAAGAAGATCGCGAACAGATGCATCGATCGAGGAAGATCCAACAGGCTACAAGCGATCAATCCAGATCCAACGGTCCAGATAGCTTTCGGTAATCACGAACGCGATCCGCACACAGAGCTCGAGGACCATCTACGGCTCACGATCAACCCGCCTGACCTCAATCGAGATGTGCGTGTCTCAAGGATAATCCGGCAGTCCAGAACGAATTCGTTAATCGTGATCGCGAACACACACCGCAATCGAGGTTTATCGGACGTACTAGATTTCATCCGCCTGATCTAATCTTGAATCTAGTGCTGCGATCGAGGAGATCTAATAGGCGACGTTCCACCCGCTCGATCTTGATCACGAACGCGATCTCGAGTACGATCCGATGGCGCCGATTTGCTGCTTCGAAAATAATAACCAAAAATCTGAAATAAATCAGTAAGAATGCTTTAAAAATCCAAAAAAATGGTTTCTAAAATCCCAAAAATTTCCAAAAAAATTTCCTTCTAATCTCATATGCTTGGGGGGCACGAAAATTTGAATTTTTGCAAGTTTTCCACCAAAAAACTTACCATTTTATACTAGTTTGAACTCTATATAAAGGACACCCATGCTCACAATTCATCTCATCCCAATTCAAGAGCATACTAGTCCCTCTTGAATCTCTCTAGCCTTCTTCTTGGCAATCCCCTTAGTTCTTGAGTGATCTTGAACTATT
>JAJIYU010020762.1:0-10285 GCA_030144865.1 Tinospora cordifolia | reverse complement strand
TAAACTCTTGTATTCTCAGTTTTAAATTTATTTTTCGTTGTAATGAAATATTGTACCTGAAATTGTTAAATGATCAAATGAAGAATCTACTTTATTATGATGTTATTTTTTACATAGACCAATGTACACAGAAACCCTAATGCATTTGGATCTAAGAATAAGAAAATGTAGCACGGGCTCGTCTCCCGGGTATCCCAAGATTTTTGATCAAATAGAATTGAACCGTCCGATGACGTGGAAGATGGGACTTGGGAGGCGGGGTGTTACAACTTGCTTTAAGTGATAAGTAAGCCTCGTGGGTGTTTTTGGGCTCATTACTCTCATTTATATTTTTCAAGTCCTTCTGAGGTGGACAAAGATAAATTTCTACTCACCGAGTAGAGGTTGAATATGGTTACTTTGAGTTGAGCATTTGTATAGGCCTTTTGAATATTGATGTACTTTGGTTTTTGCTGCATAAACAAACTTCGTGAATGCATATATATAACCTCTAAATGTCCCACTTATGTGTTAAGACTTTCGCTGTGTTTGACATTGCTATATATATAGTGGTTATTTGGATGGTGAATGTATTGAGGTTGAGGCTCAACAGGAGTCAGACGGATTAATGGAATTGGTTTACACATCAGGGTTTTGTGTCAGTCGAGCTACTCGAGGAGACCTGACAAGCAAGCTAAAATAAAGTAGAGAGAAAAGGACTCTATTTGTAACCCAAAGAGCAATAAGAAGATAAAGAGGGAAGATGAGTACAATAAATAAGTGAAGGTAGCAAGAAACTTAAGAACAATAAATGAGATAAAAGGGTAGAAGCTTGCCAAGTGTCTAAAAAACTTGTACCCTCTTACTACTTTAAAAGAGCAAGTCCTTTCGGACCTTTAAGATAAATGATTACCCAAAGTAGCCAAGGAAGCTCTACATATCACCCAACAAGACAAGAAAAAGTACTATCGATTCTATAAAAAATCCCTCCAAAGCATGAATTAGTGATATAACCTTAAAGACGAAACAAAGGTCTAATTTAGCAAGGTAATTTGGAGGGGAGTAAACCAAATCTTGTTAGGACAATAACTCCACTTGGAAAATTTTTGATCTATAGGTAAAGATAAATTTTTATTTTTCCAAGATCTTCTATATCAATTTTCTTTTTCAAGTAATTTACTATCTTTTCCATTTCCTCACTAGTTCCCAAAATAGTTAAGTCATATATAGCAAGAACATACACAACAAACACAAATTAATAAGTACAATTATAATATGCATATGTATATATATTTTTTAATATCAATCAAAATTATTATCAAATATACATGTATGACAATCAGGTAAATTAACGTAATATATATGCTACACAATATTAAACATTGTAAAAGTTATATTTCAAAACATTTTCTTCAATCATTCATTTAAATCCTTTAAGGATTTTTCATATATATGATTATCTATGAATCCATTTTTCTTTGATTATTTTTATAAAATATTTATTTGTTTCCAATACATCATACATTATTAAGGGTTGAGATAAAAATGTTTCTCACATATTCATGAGTTTAACTTGCTCATTTTCAATATTGACATTAATCTACAATCTATAGTATGAGATCTTTATTTTTCAAAAATATAAATTGACACTTTCAAGTATCATAAATATCGTGAGCAATATTCATTTTCTTTTAATCTTTCATGCATATATTGAATTCATGATATTTTCTCACATATGAGGCATACATATGTCTTTTTATTAAACATTTATATCAAATCTATTTTCTTTAAAGAATGTCTATTTTTTCAATTTATCTCTTCAAGATATACTTTTTTGCCTCAAGATAGTCACAACCCTAATTTATTCCATTATATGAATGTAATACCCTAGAATTTTGTTGAATAATTCAAATAAAGTAAACCTTGATAAAATCATTAAATTTATAATGTAAAATATGTACAATCAAATGTACAAAGGGGTAGGCGAACCAAAACAAAACGCATAAATTCGCAAATGACCAAATCACTGGTTACCACAATAATGAAAAATACTACCTTGGTAGTGTGTTCCTACCTAGAAAATCCAATGAAAACACCGTATTATGGTTATTGTGGTAGTGCTTTCTCACTACTATGATAATACAAGTAAAACATGCAGGAAATGATTTTGTAAAGTTTCCAAAATGATTATAAGAAACTTCCAATGCGTGGGCAACTTCTAAAAAACACTACTTGCTAAAATTTGTGTGTGGGAAGCAAACAAAATAGAGTTAGGAAAGGTTTTTAAAATGAAGACAACCCAAAACTTTCTAAAACATGTCCATTAGAACTCTATATAAACCCAGTATAAGCACCCCATTCTCCTCACTCAAGAAAGTGCAAATCACTTCTCTCCTTACTCTTCTAGCCCTCTTCTTAGCATTCTTTTGCTCCCTAGTTTTTCCATACAACAACTATAGTTGTAGGAAGGAGAATAACCCAAAATTCTGCATCACAGTAGTAAAAACACACTACTAGGCATCATTTGGAAAAGCCAGAGGATTCAACGAATCCAAGAAGGTTTAACGACCTTATCTAAGTCGCAAATGCATCGTTCATGGTCTAGAATTTGAAACATTAGGATGTCAAAGTCATGGGAAAGCAAAGGAGGGGAGAAACATACATAGAAAACTAGTTTTCATGTTGGTTACCATGGTAGTAATCAGGCATTACCTCAGCAGCCTGCCTCGGTAATGCCTTCGTTTTCCTCTATTTTTGCAAATTTTCCTCTGTTTTTACAAATTTTCTTGTGATTACCACGGTAGCCTATAGTGGTAATGACATTGTTTTTCTAGAAACTCCTCTAGTTACCGCAGTAGCCTACCATGGTAATGACACTACATTCCTGTAAAACCCACTAGTTACCATGGTATTCTACCTCAATAATGCAGGCATTACCTCGATAGCCTACCTTGATAGTGCTTCTGCACTTCTTGTTTTTCACTTTTTCGTTCTAATTATTGTGATAATCTTTTCCTCTAGCACACAGACCCAAGACCATCTAAGACTCATCTAGGGTGATATTCTTGCACAATTAAAGGTCATATTAGGTAGGAATCATTAGGATATGATTCAAGAATGTTAAAAATACAATGATCATCAAAAATAATGTATTGAATCTTAATCTTCAAGGTTGAAGGCTCAAAGAAGGATTGAAATAATGATACCAAAGACAAAAAGGAACTAAGGCTTTGAGGTGGAGATAATTTCTAGATTTTAACTTATTATTTCAATTTAAATAATATATGCATGTGTGCTTGCTTAGGAACATGCCTTGAATTTACATGTTATGCTTGAATGATATATGCATGCCTAAAGACATAATATTGATGAATGTTGATGCATGAGTAATGTATATAATATCATGATATGTTAACATGTTTAAGATTACTATGAATGCTAATTACCATATTATGATGCTTACATGTTCATTCATTTGATTTAATTTGTTATTATTGTGATTTGTCACTAAAAAAATATTAATAAAGATTATAACTACGTACCGACACGATGATGGATTTCGTCATGAGTGTTCCAACCCAGACCTGACTTGTCGATTATTTTGATTTTTTGAATTTGAACTGGGCGTTTGGATTAGCCCAACTTCTCTAATTGTGAATCCAGATCAACCCCACTTCACCGATGATGGGTTTGAGCATCCGTACTTGACCTCTCTCCCTTGATTTGGAATACTGAGGCATATTCTTTTTGGTTTTAATTTCAACTAATAACAAGTTATAATTTAAATATTTAGGATATTCCATTGGGCTCTTGAGCTCACCCCTTTTTCTAACATTTTAGGAAAATAAAGATTAGAGGTTGAGTGGAGAGTTTCCCTTCCTATATTCAAAATTTTGCTTAAGTCGGTCATGTTGACCCTACTTTTCTGTTTCAGTTTATAGTAGTTTTATTGAATAAGCCCAAAGGTCATTATACCCACTAAAAATTGGAATTGATTTTTCAAGTAATCATATTCACTTATTTTCATTTAAAGATTTCAAAGTATTTTATATGAAATCTACATGAGTTAATATGTCACAGGAAGTCTCATAGAGTTGGGATAGTATAAAAAAAGAAATGAGATAAAGTGACATTTCGCCTCTCGGGCAGCCGTAAACGATGCTTGCACATGACGGTAAAGTGTCAGATTAATGACCTCGAGGGCAGCGCAGTAATTGCGCCCTCTAAATCAAATTTATCGGGCTATGAGGGGGAGGCGGGGTGTTACAAAGAAATATTTAATTCTCAATCTGTAACGACGGTTTTTTTGGGCACCAAGTTGATGGAACCGACATGTATGCCATTGTATTTTATTTTCATTCCTTAATGAGAATATATAATTTTCATTACAATTTTTTAAGTTATACAAATTATAACAAAGTTACAGATAATTGGGAAATGACCTATAATACCCTAAAAACTTTGTACTTGATTAAATAAAATTTAAGATCAATTAAGTGAAATTGGGTGCAAAATGAAACCAAGCTCATTTCGGGGCTAAATTTGGCAAGTTCCAAAACTCTCATTTAGTGCCCATTTGGGACCCAAAACAACTTGAAATGAAGTAAGGTGACATGAACAAACTAATGAAAAAACATATCCAAAAATTAGAACAATTGGTTGAGGTTAAGGTTTTCATTTGCCAAACGCCCTTTAGGGGGTCCAAATTAGAAAAAATTGTCATTTAGGATACTTCGGGGAATCAAAATGACTTGAAACGAAATGAAATGACATGAACTAACAAAATGAATGATATATCCAAAAATCAAAATAATTGGCTAAGATTTGGATTTTCATTGCCTAGTGACCTCAATGGGTCTTAAATAAGAAAAGTTTTTAAAGGAAAATCACCTAAGGCCAAACCATACCTTAAAATGTGCATTAGGTTCATGTGATTCCAAAACAATATGATATAAATCATAATTCCATATAAATAAGGAGAAATTAATTTTTATTTGATTTTTGTGAACCCATGAAGTCATGGCCACCCCCACTTGATTGTGTACACCCACACCTACTTAAGCCAAAATCGACCCAACCACGTACATGTGTGTGTGCACACATGTGAACAACCCTATTTAGATAGTTTCTTGGAACCAAGATGAGCATCTTTGACTATTATATGGTGTCCTCTCAAATTTGATATTGTACACCGATGTTTGATGTCCAAGAAATAAGAGAATGGAAAAATATTCCTTGTGTGTTTGTATGATGAGTAAGCAAGGGAACCAAAAAGGAAAGTTACCATGAGCACATATGGAACGTCCCATTTGAATTAGAATATGATTTAAACCTCTTTTGTGTTTGCACATAGTTAGGAAACAAGCTTATACTCATATCTTTTGAATTAGAAAGCCATAGTGGTCTCACTTGCCAACCATGAGTACACTTGCCCTCTTTATGCAAACCATCCCCTTATGAGTTTGGAAACATGCCCAAATTTGGTGAGCTGGCCTAGCTGCCCTAGATGCCCCTCTTGTGCTCATGAACACCTATAAATACTCCCTCTTGCTCACATTCATCTCATGCCAAAGCAAAGAGTTGATACTTCTCTCTTTACTTGTTCTTGCCTTCTTTTTGGCACCCCTTCTCACTCTCTTTTCTTTCTTGTGTGAGAAGTTCTTATTTCAGTATTTTAGAGAGTTGTTGAAGTAGTTTTGTTGGTGATTAGAAGATCTTGAAGTTCTGAAAGTGGTAGATAAGGGGAACCTCTGCCAGATTCTACATAGAAACTCGTATCAAGGTGGAGGAGATTTCTTGAAGTTCTACTTTGCTCTTTCAAATTTCTAGCAAGTTTATGCTTGTTTCAATTCTAGTTTTCAGCATGTTTTATTTTATTTTCAGCATGTTTACTCATATTTTAATTTTAGTTTAGCATGTTTTTATATTTTAATCACTCATGAGAGCATGTCATGCTTAGAATCCATGTTTAGGATTTAATTCATTGTTTCAAGCATGTTATGTAATGTTTACATGCTTTCTTGGTTCTCTAAAATCTTGATACTTACATTTTGAATTTTTTTTATGATTATGTGATTCTTAAATATAAGAAATTAAAGATAAGAACCACGTACTGTCATGGTGACTCGTATGGGTGATATGGGTGTTCTTAATACATGCTTAGAGTGTGTGGTTGCGAGGCGCAACTAAGGGATACTTGGTATATGGCATCCAATGGAAAGTGGCTAAGAAATGTCCTTCCACCCTAAAGAGGGTTATCTAAATTAAGAACATCAAAGGAGTAGAACCGCTTTCAGTCTTAACGTCAACTACAAACAAAAAGTTGTTTGAATCACTTAATGCATGAAAGTATTTAAATTTGGATGTGCTATTAATTTGAAATAGTAACTTAGTTGTTTAATGAATGATCCACTGGGTCATGTGCTCACCCCTTCATTTTATTTTTCAGGAAATTGAAATGCATTATCAAGCTTGCTAAGGAATTAGAAAGTCTGTTTATAGAAAGTTTCTATGTAAGGGCATATTGCCTAAATTTTGAATAAAGACTTTCGCTGAATTTTTATTTTAAATTTTAGAATTACGTACTCTTTCTTTTGATTATATGAATTCAATAATGTATTTTTTATTTTATATTGAACAAACAAAGAGTTTGAAGTTTTCCGTTATTCACTTGTATTATCTTGTTGAAAATTAAACTTAATGGAAGTAAATTTATGAGTATTTCAATAAGTGTTAGAATAAACGAATTGAGATGCAAGTTGTATACTTTTAAATGTAACATAGAACCTAACTTTCCTTGTGGTTGAGCTTAAACCTGTCTCTAAGGGGTTGGGGTGTTACAAAGGTGGTATCAGAGCTTAGGCATTAGTTGCTAGGCCAAAATTAAAAAGTTTCATCTGATACCAAAGGTGGTATCAGAACCTAGGCTTTAGGTGCCTTGGGCTAGAATGAAAGAGTCAATCAGTGGTTGTTTGACTAGAATTAGAAACTCAAATTATGGTTTCACTTTGAATTGAATTGAATCTTGAATGTTTAAGGCTACAATTAGAAATTCAATTAGTGGGTATTTGACTAGAATTAGAAACTCAAATTAGGGTTTCACTTTGAATTGAATTGAATCTTGAATGCCCTACCTTCTATTTTGAAATTGAAAAATGTTTTAGAAGGTGTTTTCAAAAAGAAAATTATGTTTTTCAAATGTTTTGTTTGGATACAAAGACTACAAGTTGAGCTGATAGTGGGTAAATCTTGTCCCAAGTAAAGCTAAACATTGAAAGGGAGGTGGGTTAACTTACCCTAGAAAGCGCTATTGCTAAGCAGACTTCAGTCTTGCCACCCAATCTGGAGGTTGTCCCACTAGCTTATATTAGTAGTCTGAGTTGAAAAACATCTTTACTTTCTATAAAAGAAAATTAGAAGGTAGAAAATTAGGATAAGGAATCGAATAGAGGTTGAAAAAGATGTTAAAGGTGGTATCTCGGCTAGACAAAGGTTGTGAGTCAACCAGATGAAACCTTAGGTCTAGGGGAAAGACCTCAGGTAGAAATATGGTGTAACCATGGGAGGCACAGTGGATCAAAAGCATAAATCTTTAGAACATAAGGTAGAGACTGAAACTTGTGTGAAAACAGAAAATTGTTTGATTAGGACACAGGACCGAGAAGCTTCTATATCTTTCGATTTCTATATAGTATGGGATGCATAGGAATTTGGGGTTATAGAGGAAGCCTGGACTCAGAAAATGATGGACCATATGTGGTGAATGATCAGTAACTCTGGCAGAACGGGTTTCTCTATGCTCACTAGTATGGGACGGCGAAGTATAGTGGGCTCAGGAACCTTAGTTATCCAGCAATTTACGAAATTGTTTGGGTGGGGCTCTATTCTGGGTAGAAGCCTAAGTGGAAGGGGTAGAGTGGTATGGGATACTTGAACCTGAAAGCTTAGGTGGAAGCTTGGAACCTTGCTATGCTAGCTTGATTGTATGATTGTGTGATATGCATGTTTTACTATTAATTTGCTGTGAGACCAAATCTTGTACTCATGCATGAAAAGAACCTAGAAGAACAACTTTTAGGCCACTGAACAGATCGAGAACCTAGAAACTCAATCTAGAGTCATGATAGTATGAATATTTGCTGAAACAAACATTGACGTTGAAAAGATGAGCCGGAAAGAGTTAAAGGAGGTCTTCCACAAAAAGTTTTTTCCAGAGACGACACTATGAAAGCTGCAAGATGACTTTATCAAGTTGAATCAGAAGGATACGAGAAAAAGTTTATTGAATTAGATAAGTTCTCTCAGGAGCTGATCTAAGAAGAAAGAATGAAAGCTAATTGGTTTACTCAGGCTCTCATGATTGAGATTTGAAAAGTGATTATGACTCTAAGCTTAAAGACATATAGGGATCCTAGAGCATGAACTTAGCTTAGAACAGAGGTTGAAAGGAAATAACCAGAGGCCCAGAAATAAAATAGAGAACCCAGAGGCCCAGAAAAAGAATAAGAATGGTGGGAAGGCACCACAGACCCAGAAATAGGGGCAAAATAAAAATGAACTAAAAGAACAGGTGATGAAGCAGGGACTGCGGTATATGTAGAGGTAAAAGGGTCATGTAGCAAGAAACTGCCCATCTACACCCGCCTAGGCTCCTTAGCCACAGAACTCTCAGGGAAGAGGTTAGATTGATCATTATGAGGGCAAACAGCAACAACAAAATGCCAACCAAAAGCAAAATCAGGGTCGTGGGCAGAATCAGGCTAGAATGTTTATTGTTGAAGGTCAAGAAGATCAAGACCTACCCTAGAGACCCTAGTATAAAAAAATATTAGGAGAACTTGATTGTTGTATGTTAGCATTTATGAGTTTTAAGCATTGATAAGGTTTCATACCTATTCTTTTCAATAAATGAAATTTATTCCCTTAAGAATCCTTGTTGTTACATTTTGAAGGTTCAAAATAGAATGTCTGGGAATAGAAAGTGTTAGTAATAACCTGAGGTCTGTCGTATGGTCGAGTTCACTAAGACAGAGGTGGGGTGTGACAAAAAAAACTTTGACCTTCAAATAGAATGAGGCTGGGTATGACCCTAAAATGAAAAACGAGCCTATCTCTACAACATGTCTTGCCTACCGAATCTTTTGCAATCAGATTGGAGGTGAACAAAGGCAAGACGAATGGCTTACAAGCCTAATAGAGGAAATTGAATAAGATAACCATACTAACCTTAGGTCATATCCCAAGGATACCCTAAGACTTAGGGAGAAAACACTGTATGAGAATTGCGGATCATCTCTCTAAAGTGGCTAATTTTTGCCAATAGATCTAGATCAAGTCAGTAAGTCTCAAAGAGTTATTCAGACACTAGAGGCTATGCTGAGCTCTTGTGTCCTATACATTACAAAAAATGGGAGAACGTACGAACTTGACTCCTCTCACATCATCCATTAGGAAAAAGTGAATATTTAAGATGATGCTACTTATGAGGAAACAACAGTCAGAATTCTCGACCATAAAGTATAGAGTCTACGAACGAAGGATATCTCGTTAGTGAAGGTACTGTGGAAACATCACAGGGTGGAAGAAGCTACCTGGGAACTCGAAAGCGAGATGAAAACCAAGTATCTACATCTATTTACAAAAAATCCTTAGTTATGTAAACATTTCGAGGACGAAATTTTTCTGAGGATAGGTTGTAATACCTTGAAAACTTTGTACTTGATTAAATAAAATTTAAGATCAATTCAGTGAAATTGGGTGCAAAATGAAATCGGGCGCATTTCAGAAATAAATTTGGCAGGTTACAAAACTCTCATTTAGTGCCCATTAGGGACCCAAAACAACTTGAAATGAAGTAAGGTGACATGAACCAACTAATGAAAAAACATATCTAAAAATTAGAACAATTGGTTGAGGTTAAGGCTTTCATTTGTCGAACGCCCTTCACGGGGTCCAAATTAGAAAGAATTGTCATTTAGGATACTTCGGTGGATCGAAATGACTCAAAACGAAACGGAATGATATAAACTAACAAAATGAATGATATATCCAAAAATCAGAACAATTAACCAAGATTTGAATTTTCATTGCCTAATGACCTCAGTGGGTCTTAAATAAGAAAAATTTTTAAAGGAAAATCACCTAAGGCCAAACCATACCTTAAAATATGCATTAGGTTCATGTCTGTAACACCCACCGGGATGCCTACCGGGACTCATACCCACGCCGTAGGGCCCACGCCATGGCATGTTACTCATCGGTACGCACGTGCTGGGCGCGTGCGTACCGATGAGTAACATGCCATGGC
>JAJIYU010020761.1:0-10280 GCA_030144865.1 Tinospora cordifolia | reverse complement strand
TTGACATTACTTATTCTTGGGCCGAAACAACTAGGAAATGATATAAATATTTACTTAACACCTTTGATAGACGATTTAAAATTGTTATGGACAAAGGAAGTTGACATGTATGATGCATTTACAAAATCAAAATTCAACTTAAGAGCAATCTTAATGTAGACTATAAGTGATTTTCTTGCTTATGCAAATATATTTGGGTGGTCAACAAAAGGAAGATTTGCATATCCTATTTATCGCTTGGATACTTGCTCTAAATGGTTGCGTCATAGTTGAAAATTATCATACATAGGTCATAGAAGATTTTTAGTTCATGGACATCTATATCAAAAAAAGAGCTTGGTTTAATGGTAAACAAAGCTACTATAAAAACCAAATCACCATTGACTAGGTGTAGAATTTTGTCCTTAGCAAGAATCGAACCTGAGTCCTCCAAAAGTATTCGGCATTAGTAAGGCTCACAATTCCTTATTTAGCTCAAGCATCGCTCAAGTGTGAGACTAATATGAGATATTACATACATAATTTACCTGATCAGGTTTTAGGTGTTTCTATTTTTATCAAATGATGAGTAAACTATATAGATCGGTTTGATTGGCTAGATCTAGGACCATTCTTTATCTCGATCAGTTTATCGATGATATTCCTATACACTTACAGTTGTTTTTTCATGAAGAAATACCAAACAATAGGTAGAAAACTATACCAATCATGTTGATTTGTACTCCCATGCATTACGTTCATGAATGGTGTTCTAGTTTACCTTGAGAAACCAATCAACTTGTCTGCTACCAATCATAATTCTTTTCCCTTCTCTAGAATGGAGAATTAAGAGATCACGTTAATTGGTGCCTATAAAAATAAACATGATCATCCATTTATTAGTGTACGTACTACATTGGCATCCACTGCAAGATAAACAAAACACTCTACTAAGAAGAATGGGAAAATATAGCAGAAATGGAATGAACACTTCCTTTTTCGTAGGGGGCCTTGGAAATTTTGTACCATGATCTTAAAAATCAATTGAAGCATATCAAAGATTCTGTCAAAGATTGCTTAAGAGGGAACTCATTTGGCTCGAAGAGGATTTTGTTAGAGTAAGCATTCTTGAGGATTATCTTTTGCTTCCTGTGGATGAGACTTTTGTTCAAGTGGTCAAAGAAGTCAAGTTGGAGCATTAGAAATGCCTTACGACAAATTACGATTGAAGAATTCTCATCTCATCTTTGTTGGGTTCTTTTGTTAATTCCCCTTGTTTCGTCCTCAATCGTTTTTTTTTTTTTTTTTTTCCATTAATGCAATGATAATGACATCATGACAATGGAGTCCTATGGCAAGAATTTTTTTTTTTTTTTTTTTTACATATAAAAATATTTTGTTTCATTCAATTCCATCCTTTACTTTTTTAATAGCGAATCTCCTTTCAATCAATATACTCTAGATATTTTATCATAATGAAAACTCTACATAAAAAATAAAAAAAGTATAGAAGATATCATCAAACACAAAGAATATGCATAGAAAAAGGAGTTCAAATCATTCTAGCCCATTAGGGTTAACGGGACTAAGATGCTGAACTACCCGTTCGACTGAACAAATGCTTGGCTTTCAATTTTCATGATCTGGGCAAAATTATGCTTCTGATCCACAATTTCTTTTGGTCTTCTAGGTCTACAAGGCTTGAATTGAAGGTCCGCATTCGTTGTTCACCATGATTGAAGACTAAAGTCATGTTCTACATTTTTTGTCTGAAGCAAAAAATTTTAAAAAAAAAAAGAGAGAGAGAGAGAGAAAAAAATCTAGAATGTTTGTTACTTTATTATATTTTATTGTTCTTCTTTTTTCTTTTCTTTTCTTTTTTAAATTTAAGGCTAATGAAACAGTGTCATTCCTAATTGTGAATATGAATGAAACAAGGTCGATCTTTTATTTTTGCTTTCTCATTTATGAAAAATTTGTACTAAAAAAAAATGAAATAAAGAAGCAAGTAGCAAATACATAGAAAATGTATCAAAAATAAAGATTTTTCTTGAACAATGCCAAAAATTGTAAAAAAAAAAAAAAAAAAAAAACAATTGGTGTCCAGTTTAACTGATTAGAATTTTGTTTTCCCCTTGGTATATTCATGATCGGTTTTTTACTAGAAATCGATTGTTATATATAGTAAATAACGTTATGATGCATAGTTTCTCCGATCAAAATTCCTATGAACTGATTGTTTTGTGCACAAAAGTTTTTTGCTAGTCGATCTGAAAAGCCAATCAATATAAAATTTAATTATATTGTGGCTAAATTTATGTAATTCTTTCGTCTAAAGTGGTTCTTATTATATGTGTGATATTTTATCAATCGATAAAACTAATTATTATAATAGTATTTATTCTATGACTCAATTAGAGGTCGTCTACCAGCTCAATGTGGGTTGAGGGCAAAATAATTATATTGGACACTCGATAAGTGTTACATTAAATTTAATATGTATGTTGATGTAACCAATACCTATGCTCTAATTGTTGAAAGTTTGAAATTTTCTTCTACTTTTAAAAAATATCTTTCACCCAATTTTTAAAAATTTCAATAAATAATAACAGAAATAGAAAAAAAAAAAAAGGCTGAAATTATCTGTTGGCTTATTGTAGGCTTAGTGACAAGTGTAAAGCAGTAATTCGAACTACAAAAGCGCTCGTATGTTGGCCTCACTTAGAATTAACGTGACAACTGTTTTAGCCCTCACCTGCCTCGTGACTCCTGACAACGGAACCTTGTCAGGACGGGTATCTTTCATTATAGATGGACGACGTGTCATCTCATCATTGGATGTTAATCTATCTGTCCAATGGCTATTGAAGCAATCCTTTATCAAAAAGTGGACCTTGTGCTGGCTAGGAGCCACTTACTTTTTACTTCCATGACTCGATCAAACATTAAATAATAATAATAATAATAATAATAAACTACACTTGATTTATTTAGTATAATTTATACAAATAGTTCTGATTAGCACGCACTTGTTTGACAGAAAAATATTTTTTTTGTAGAATTTTTTTTTAGTTTAAAAAATATTATTAATAATTTAGAAGAACTTAAATAAGTGCGTAAATTGCCAAAAATAAAAGAAAGAAAAAACAAATCTTGTTTGTATATATACTAGTGACTGAGACATGCTTGCACATAAAAGAATTTCAAAAAATAAAAAACTAAAAAGTTACACTCATTAAATCTAATTAAATCTTAAATTAAGTTGATATTAAGTTGATTAAATTATTAAATTGTCCATTTTTTCAGTCAGTTTTGTAATTGAATATTGGTTTTAAATATTGTATAATTAGATGTATTTCTAAAAATGAAATTAAAAGGTTTCAAGTTCTTAAATTATTCTCATTTTTATGTTATAACATAATATCAAACAAAAATTTTAAATAGAATAAGGGCATCCACAATGGTTAGACCATTTCAAAGTTTGATGTTTATATCACTTTATTAACTCATTAAAATTTTATTAATTTATTAGACTATCTCTCTCAGTTATTCACAGTTTATTAGACTGTATTGTATGAGTCTCATAATTACATTAACTCATTATTTACACTACTTGCAATATTTTATTTATAAAATATACATTTTTTTAAAAAACAATCTATTGTTTACATTTAAATTAAAAATAACATAAATATCTAAAGTTATATAAATATTATATTTTTTTATTCTTAAAAGTTATTTATTTAAAATATCACTATTTTATTTTTTTAAAAAAGATGGAAGTGTGTTGAGCACTTAGAGTACTGACACAAAAGCATTTGTAGCTTAAAGTATAACTGAGTGTGGTTTACTATTATTACTATTATTCAGAATCTTAGATCTTTCTTGGTTTACTATTAGTACATGATGACTTTGAATGAGTTGTGCTAGACAGATATGACAGATACATATTCTCTTGATAGTTAGTTAATCATCCCATTGTATTAGACATCATATCTGACTCTATACGGCCTTATTGTTGGCACTAATTATCTCCATCTAGTAAGTGGGTCTTGATTTAATTGTACCTTGATTGATTTGTTTATATGCTCATACTATATTTATTGTCAGAATTAATTTCATCTCATTAGGTAATTAATTTAGTAAAAGACAAGGGAATCTTAATTTGTTTTCATATATGGAACAAAAATATCATTTATTGGCATTGAGCCAATTTTATTATTGGCTCTCATATTTGTAGGTGACCTTGTCATGTGCCTTTTCTCAACCATTTCCCTCAAAGATAAGGTCAAGCAGTTGTCAAGACAACGATGTCATACCCATTTTTTTCCTTTACAAGAAAACAAAATGAAAAGAAAACAGACAATTATATATCAACTCACTTCTATGGTGGTTATGTGTAATTTCAAATATAGACCTCAAAAAGAACAAGGATTTCCCACTGAAAGGTACAATTTCTTTTTCAACAATGGTTTACCAATTTCCTATGGGCGAAAAATTGTATTAGAACACAGATTGCACTTCAAATAGATCAGTTTTCATGGCAAGTTAACTAGTTTTGATATTTAGAATAAAGCTAATCCGGCGGGCATGTCTGTTGTACGTATTACATAATAAAGGAGCTGACTGTTAAAAAAAAAAAAAAAGACAAATGAATAAGAAAATGGGATTGAAAATGATAAAAATTCTTAAAATAAATCTTATGTTTATTTACATTGCAAATAAATAAATAAATAAGACCAACTTATCACAAAAAATTACTTTTAGATAAATTTTTTTATGTAAACTTATTTGACAAATTAATGTTATATTTTATGATAAAAGCAGCACTCTTTAAGTTAAAGAGTTTTGAACATATAAATAATAAAGATAATTATGAAGGGCTGTGTTTTCTAATTATCATAAAAGGATGAAATATATATATATATATATATGTTTCTTTAGTACTTCATATTTCGAGAATGAAGTGTTTAAGTAGAAAATCTGGCCAATGATGTTTAGTTCACCTATTTAGGCACTTATATATATATATATATATTTCTTAAGTACTTCATATTTCGAGAATGAAGTGTTTAAGTAGAAAATCTGGCCAATGATGCTTAGTTCACCTATTTAGGCAAGAAGTCGGGCATAAAGAATTAGAACATGCGTTACGTTTGAATTCAAAACTAGGCTTCAGAACTGGGGGTGAGCCTCTTATGTAAGGGAACTCATCTAAGAAGGGTTGGCCTCACCCCGAAGTATTCCACTTTATATTATTGGAAAGGGATTAATGAGAATACCAAGGATTAAAAATTTAAAAATAAAAACACATTACTTTATCTTGAAAGAGGAAAATAAAATAAAATAACTACCACCTGCTATTGACCACATTGCACAATTTAGTTTTAGGTATATATCTTAATTAAGTTATTTTTTTGGCTTTTTTAGTTGTAAAATATGTTAAATATTATAGGGTGAAATGTTTGTTAGAATCTACCGCACAAATTTTCAAAAATTAATAAAAAAAATGCAATAGTAATTATAAGTTAATTAATTTAGAATCGATTAACATAAGTTTGCTCAATGCAATGTTTCAAGACAAAATTTTTTTCCCTTCATACATGCTTGAAGACTAACGAGTTATTGGCTCTCAAGGTATGACTATAAAAAATCATATCAAAGTTCTTTAAAGATGGTTTTCTGATAAACTAGAATATTTGTTTTTGAATTTTTTTTTTCTCAAAAATTGAATGTTCATTTTGTAAAAGTAATTTTATTCATAAAACTGAAATAACATTTTCCTGAAAAGTTATATAATCTTTTGATACAGGTAAAAACAGTAAATGAAGTATTTAAACGAATGTTATTAACTATTTTAAAGCAATTAATAACTGTGAAATTCCAATTTAAAATTTAATTGAATTATTCATTAAATGCAAAAAACAAAGAAAATGAAACAAAAATAATCTGTTTGAACTCAAGACCCTTGTCTTTAATTCATTTTATATAATTATGTATATAAATTACCTATAGTTCCCATCTTTGGACCCATTTTCTTTACATCTTCAAATCAAATTGCTCTCATTTTAGTTTTTTTTTTATTTATTTCTAATATCCTTTTTCCATCCGTCCAATGTGTTACGATTTCTTTACATTCCATTAAAACACTTTCTCTAAGAATGCTTTGGGAAGAGTTATACATCTTGGAAGACTTATATATCTGGGAAGAGTTATATATCTTGGACTTGTGGTAGAAAGGGCATGTTGTGAAATACACATGATTAAATCATTATATATTTATATTTTCATATGAAAAATACTAACTTAACTTTAAAAGTTTGTAGTTACATGTGCAAGTGCCATTAAATTATTTAATACCCTTAACAAATATGTATAACACTAATATCTAAAAGATAAATTTGTAGTTAGTTTGAATTCATCTAAATATTATGATGATAGTTGTTTATAAATAAGGGTTTTTTTCTTAAAAGAAAAAATTATTTGATTGTAATTAAAATTGATATAATTATAATTTCTTGATCCAATAATATTTCTAGTAATTTTCTTTTTTACTGAATATAATTTTCTCTCCATTCAAAACTTTCAACATAATGCAAATAGTAAAATTAGCAACTAATTTACTTGGTAAGAAAATTTATAATCAGTTTATTTGGGATGTATGTTTTTCACCCTTCATCTTGTTCTTGGATAGACAAATAAATGGAGAGAGCAAAGATACACAATGTTCATGATTTGTCTCTATTTGTAATTAAGTTGATTTCATTGCGTTTATCAAGAAGAAGAAGAAGAAGAAAAAGTTGATTTCGTTTTGATACTTGAATACGGTGCTAAAATGCTCATCTTAATTTCTATTGTTTATAGTATGATTAAATTTGCTATATATTGTTGGAAATGCAGTGAGCACATAGGCACTAAACAAGAAAATTATTCAAGGAGGGGATGAATAACTCAAATTTTGCATTAGAACTTGTGCAATTTGATTGATGATTAAGTCAAAAATACAATAGGTATTTATAGGAGTTTACATATTAAGTACATACATGAATCTAGATCATAGATCACATATATCACTAGATACATATATGTACATTATTAATTCTTAATATATTCATAAACCTATTAAAACATAAACATATTAAATAAGTGCATTCATCGTAATAACTTTTAGTGAATCATTTTTATTATAAATATAAGTTAAATCTCTAACTACGTTACCTTTATCAGAACACAATGAGAAACAGTCCTTGAGCTCATGGCTCTTAAATAATTTTCAGCTTTGAAGACTTGCCTACCAATTTGGCAATAGAGAGAAGAGAAGCTGCTATACAACTAGCATTGTTATGCTTTTATTTACTGTATAATTAGGCAGTTAATTACGTAAAAGGAAAACTTTTGGAGCCATGCACCATTAACCTTACAGATTATATACTAACAAGTACCCCGTACAATTCAAAATGGAAAACCAGGCCCTCCTCCTACATAGGGCGCCCTCTTCACAAACCTACCTTTCATTCTTGGCCTCTTCTCTGCATTCAACTTCCTAACTTCGTAACGAATCTTCTTTGAGAACAGGCGAGTTCTTCGCTTCTCTCTGTATCTTAATACCCTCGCCTCTCTCCCTCCATCTCCCATTCCCATATGTCCTCCACCAGAACCTAATTCTCCTCCTCCTCCTCCTCCTCCACAAGCTTGATGCACCTCCGTGGCCCATGTTGCCTGTCATGGTGAACATTCGGCGATTATTAGTGTCTAATCATTAGTGTCATGACTTATATTCAATTAATGCTCCTTTCAGTCCTTTAGATCTTAGAATACTTTATACGTGCAGTTTGATATAATCAAAGACACAGACGTACCCTCTTATTCATAGCTATAACTCATTCTCATTAATTAACAATTACGGTATTTATGTAGCTATACGTAATAGACCTTGCCTCCGATCACCTTGAAGAGGAAAATGTTCAATCAATAACTAGGGTTCAAATTAACTTTTCAGCTTACTAGTAGTAGTACTGAAATAGTTGTTTGATTGAGAGAAGGAACTTACGAAGTTATTTACCCAAAGGTCATCGGGATTGACCTCCGGCCGATCACCAGTCGTCCATGGCGAACCATGGCTCGCCCATGCAGCGATAACTGCATCATAATCGAGCCTCAGTAATACTCTTCTCTTCATGATCTCCTCTTTGTCACTACTACCTCTCTTTATTTTCGCCATCATCTTCGTCATGCCTGCTGCCGCTACTTTCTCTTCTTCTTCCTCTCCACCTGTAGTGGGGGTCTCACAATCAAACTTCAAATCTAGGGTTTCTCTTGATATGTCTATGTCTTGATCTAAGTGACAAGCATACGTTACTAGGTTTTTTCTCCTTACTTTTTCTTCTTGTTCTTCTTCCTCATCTTCTTCAATTTTCACTCTTCCAGTCCCCCCGAAACGGTACTCATTAGCATCCAAAAGCCCTAACCCTTCCATTCCAATCGAATCCTCATCAAGTCCTCTACCTAATAACGTCTCCACGTCTGCGGCGAACTCTGCAAGCTCAATATCAGATGGGAGAATCAGCCCATGCAAGTTCTCTAAGTCGCTGTCTTTGGATTCATGATCATCCCCAATATTTGCAGCATTGTTATTAACTGTAGTTGGAGAACTATTCGAATCAAAATTATTGTAATTACCAAAGCTAACCGCCGCTTGATGATCAGTACTACTGGGCGTCTCAGATTTGCAAAATTCAGCCACAAATGGGTCGAAGATAGGCACTCGATAGAGAAGTTGCTCTTCGTTCTCGTCGTGCAAGGTTTCATCGCTTCCAATCTCCGGAACAAGAGCTGGAATTGGGTGGCTCAGTAAGGGAACTTGCTCTAGTTTTGATGCTAATTGCTGCGTTCCTGATGGCTTCCCATGTCGAGGAGTTCGAGCTTTCCGGCGGAACCCTTGGTGCCATGCTGGAGGAGAATTTTTGTTCTCCATGGAACTATTAGCAGACTGATCTTCTTCAGCACGATGGGTTGGCTTAAAAGATGCTGTCTTAAGCCTAACTCTTTCATGCCTTCTCGCAAGTGAATTAGCAGAGTGAACTGAAGAATCACAAGCTTGGCAAAGGAAAGCATCATCGGCGGCACAGTACCAACGAGCTCGTTTGCGCAAGCAACTATCACAAGCTCTTGCAGTCTTGCCGGCGGCGGCGTTGGCCGCTCTCTTCTGATCGGAAGAAGAAGGGCTCATGGAGACAAAAACGCTGAAACTAATTAACTCAGTAGTACAGCTTACTAGAAGCGGTGTCTTCAGAGTCAGTGCAAACTAAAGAAAAAGTTATGAACTAGAAAGAAGCAAGAAGCCAAGTGGTATATGCATTTAGCAGACCCACAAAGGGCGCTTTTACAAGAACGCATACAAAGAGTAGGGCTAGAATAGAAGGGCCGCTTGGTTGTGATGCACTTTTGGGGAGGTTTAGGGGGTGGGAAGGATCGCTCTTTTGGTCCCACTTGAAGGCCTTATCTGATATCTCATTGGTTCATCTCAAAATGTCCATCCTAATCTCTGAATTCTCATTGGACGGATTTGTAAAAGAAGGGATTTCCATGTGGGGCCACAAGGAGAGCCGGGTAAGAACATGACTTTTGTTGTTTGTCCCATAGGAGGACTCTTCTGTGTGATCTGCCTTTCTATTCAATTATTCTTGCTCATGAGGGCAGAGGGCCACTTTCTCTTTCTTTCACTGTCTTTCACTTTCTCTCTCTTTCTCTCTCTTTCAGACTTGTTTTGTTGTACTGGTGGAATTACCGAAATGGACTCATGGTGATTGTCTCGTCGGGTGTCTTGCTTCACTATGGTCATTGGCAACATTTTAGAGTTGTATGCTGATGTGGAGTCCAAAGATGTGGATAAGGACCTTATAGGAGCATTTTTGGCTATATGGAAAGTGTAGAATTTTCTTTCTGCGTCCTGTCGTTCCAAAAGTGTGTGTGTATATATATATAGATTGTAAACTAAATGGTATCAATTTTGCTTTTATTTAAAATGATAAAAAATAACTAAATTATATTTAAATTGTTTATGAATATATATATATATTCTTACACATTTGTAACGATAAAGCCGATTTATGATTAAATTCACTTTTATAATTTTTATCTATTTGAAGTTTTCTTCAAATTCTTTTTTTTTTTTCAATCATATATAAATTGACAATTTAAGAAACTTAATAATTTAATATAAATTTATTAAGATTTTTGTTATTCTCTATAAAGTTTTAATAAATGTAACTTTTCAATTTTATTTTTTTTATTTTTTTTGT
>JAJIYU010020760.1:0-10281 GCA_030144865.1 Tinospora cordifolia | reverse complement strand
ATGAAACCAGAGGATGAGGAGAGATGATGAGATTAGGGTGAGAAAGATTCTAGATTCCAGCTCGTTCGTCGTTTTGATTGGTTCCCTCAAACCACTATGATCAAGCTTGTTCATTGTTGTAGTTGTTGGTTGCATCTTCTTCTTCTGTGCCGATGATTCAAGCATGCTCGTCTTCATCTTCTTTTTTATCATTGCTATAACTGCATCTCGCCTTTGTTATTATTTAGATGTTATACCAATATTATACAAATGGTATAATAAGAACAGTTATATGGATTTTATTCACACATTAAACAAATTTATATACAATTAGTATCTTAAGTTATACTAATATGATACCAAAAATCACTTTATTAAAAATTATGACGTTGTATTCACATATTATTCTGATGTTATACTAAGATTATACCATAGATATATGGATGTTATACATGTTAAACCAATGTCATTTGAATTTGTATACACAGATTATTCTCAAGTTATACCAATATGATACCAATATCAGTTCATGAATAGATTCCGACATTATACCTATATTAAACCAACCTCATAGTTGTACGGATTTTTTACACGTGTTAAATTGATGTAATTCAAATTTGTATACACCAATTATTTGTAAGTTCAACAAATATTATATTAATGAACACTTTATTTCGAAAATAATGCTAATATTACGTTATATACATACGTTATTCATATGTTATACCTATAGAATACCACTAACTAATTATAAATATATCATTTTGTATACAAATGTTATACTGATATTATTTGAAAATAATACCCATACTACAATTCTGAACATTGATATCACGTTGTATATATAGATTATTCCTATTTTATACTAATATAATACCAAAAATTATAGTTTTGAGCCCTATATCATTTTTGATACACAAGTTATATCAATGTTATTCAAAAATAATACCCACACTGCACTTTTTAAATAGTGATATAGTGTTGTATACAAACTTTATTCTTATGTTATACCAGTATTATAACAAAAATAGCAGTAACAAAAAATGATATACTTTTGCATACACATTGATTGCACCACTTTTTCTAAAAAAGTCAAAATGTTCGTTCTTATAAAAATTCGTGTTTAAACTGTTTCCGATATTTCTGTTATTAATTTTATTATTTTTGTATATAAATAAAAATAGCGATATTTTTGTAAATATTCATATTTTTCCATATAGAAGTGCGCTTTTCCCTAAAATTAATCAAGTAGGTTATTGGTCAATTAATTTTAAAAAATTATGGTAAAAATTATGATGAGCCACTAGGCTACTCATGAAAACTTGCAAACGTTCCAACACTTTTTCTATCTTCGATACTAATTGATAACAAGGTGCAAAAAGAAAATAGCTTATTCTTCTTTCCATTTATTGATCTCTTAATGTGAATCTTACCTTTGAGATTGCTTGAGATAGTACACAGATGGTATACTTTGTTCATTGATGAAGAAATTTTCTGGATCAACCTTACTCTTCACTTTTACTAATCTTTCAAAGTTGTTCTTGAAGTATTTATAGCCCCAACCCCTTGCTTCCAGGAAAGTTGCAGTGCCATTCTCATTTTGTCCTAAATCAAGATCCCTGAAGTTTAAAAATGCAGTTCTTGGAAAAACGTAAGGACCCACATAGCTATACAGATCTCTAATCCAACTTACATGTTTTTCTTCATCATCTCCTTTGTTCCAGTGAGTATTATAGTCGATCAAATACAGGTTTCCAGCTCTATGTGGGAATGCAATTTCATCCTCTGATATCTCATTCAATTTTCCTCCCCACGGCAAGCCAGTCATCTCGGGTTTATCTTCTTCCAGTAGCCTCTTCCAAAGCCCTTCCAAACCCGTTTCTGGAATTGGGTTCTTCACGAAATCTGACTTCCCTTTGAAGGTAGTCTTGAAGAATTCCAAAGTCCTGTTTAGCAAAACTTCTATTGGTGTTCCCGGAGGGAAGAAAGCACCAAAACTCACAACCGATTCTATCCAACTCATCTCTTGGCATTCCTCCTCCTTCAGTCCTAGTTCAGGGAAGTACTCTTCCGTCACCTCAAGTAGTTTCTTCACATCTCCAAGAAACATGCTTTGGAATGCTAGTTTCAGAGTTCTTCCTCTTGCTAGACTTGCATCATTCACCATAGTGACATGAGCCACAATATAAAGCTCTTCAGGAACCACATTACTTGCAATTGTTTGCCACTTATAAAAGAGCCGGCTTGCTCCTTGTTCTAAGGTTCTTTCTGAAAGGCAAACAGTCACAGTAGTAGGGACAGGAACCAACTTGATCTTCCATGCTAGAATGATCCCAAAACTTGCAGCCCCTCCTCCTCGAATTGCCCAAAACAGATCTTCTCCCATTGTTTCTCTATTGAGAATCTCTCCTTTTGCATTCACTAATATGGCATCCACAACATAGTCTGCAGAAACGCCATATTTCCTTATCAAGTTACCAAAGCCAGCTCCGCTTATATGCCCGCCAGCCCCAACAGTAGGGCAAATCCCAGCTGGAAAGCCATGAACTGAACTTTTCTGGGCAATTCTATAATAGATTTGCCCAAGTGTTGCGCCAGCTTGGACCCATGCGCTGTTATCATCTATATCAACGTCAATCTTTTCGAAATTAGCAAGATCGATCATGAGGAATGGAACGTCCGATCTGTAGGAGAGGCCCTCAAAGTCATGACCTCCGCTTCGGACTCGGATTTGGAGGCCATGTTGCTTGGCACAAATGACTGATGCTTGAACTTGGCATTTATGGGAAGGAGTGATTATGAACTGAGGTTTTGGGGTTGCGGGTGATGCGAATCTTTGGTTTTGTATGGAAGATAGAAGAATTGATGTGTAGGAAGTAGTTTTTGGAAAGTAAACTTGTAGGTCTGAATCAGAATTTAAGGCCAGGCATTCAAGGAATTTTTCTTCATGAGTTGAAGCATTTGAAGAAGCTGCAGTTGTCAAGAAAATACTAGATACAATTAGTGAAAGGACCACAGATCTTAGTCCCTCCATCAATAATGCTCTCTACTTATTTTCTTTAGTTTTCAAGAGAAAACTCAACTTGGCTTTACTTGATTCTACCAAGCTAACACCTCTAGTGAAAATTGATTGTAGTCTAGAGGGATGCTTAGTTGCATTTAGATTGGCATATTTAAAGGCTTTCTTAGTGCATCTTAGATTAAAGTTCAAAATAATATTGTTTGGATCTTGAAAAGGCATTTTGTACTTTTTGTAATTATTAATTTAAGTTGCATGAAGCTCTAATTCTAACTAATATATATATATATAAGTTCACGAGCTGATTGTACTCAATAATAAATTAAATGTTTTATTCATGTCATAATTGAATAAATATACAAATTTATATTTATCAAGAGGTATGACATTGAAATTCTATTATAAGTTGACTATGTCTGCAATTTATGTTTCACGTTTTAATTTATGTAGTTATACAAATTTATAATTTGCTAAGCTATTTGCTTTTTAATATCCATTTTCCCAAACTCTATTCTTGATCAACATTTTTTCATAAAATCTTTAAAGTATTTTATTTCAAATCTTTAATCTCTTCTTCTGTTTTCTTCCCCTTCCTAATCCTCTTTTAATTTATTTCATTTAATTTTTTTGAGAAAGTCTACCCAATTTAAAATAAAATAAAGAAAAAATAAATATAAAACAAAGAAGGAAGAAATATAGTTGGTGTAAGAGTATTTTAAGAATTTCACAAAAAAAAAAAAAAAAAAAATTAATCGGGGTGCAAGTAACATATTTTTGATGTACAAATAGATGCATTCAATTTTGTTTTAATGAAACTTCTTCAAATTTTTTAAATATACAAGATCAACTGTAGAAATATTTAATGTCATCAAGAAATATAAAACTCAGATTATTATAAGACATGACGGCAATGTCTCGCGTTTCTCAGTTTAAGTTCTGCAACGATTTACGGAGCCTGAACGTCAATGCCTCGAATTTTTCAGTGATTATTAATTTATGCAGTATTCTAAAAAGTTGACCTAGAGTGCAAGATAAAATAAAGTAAAACTACTTTTAGTTTAAATTTCATATTGGACTACTGAGTTGGATGAAAAAAAATATTTTAATATTTTAATCTTATTTTAAAATTTATTTTATTATTTTAATAGTAAAATAGGATCATGTAATCCATTATTATGTATTCTAAAAAGCTTACGTGGAGTGCAAGTTAAAATAAAATAAAACTAGTTTAAATTTCATATTTGACTACTGAGTTGGATGAAATAAAAAATAATATTTTTAACATTTTTTTTATCTTGTTTTAACATTTATTTTACTAAACTATAAGCACTAGGTGTGATGATCCTATTTGACTATTTTAATAGTAAAATAGGATCATGACACCTAGTTCTTATATTTTTTTATAATTTCATTGATAATATTTAGTAACGTGTATACCAATACTAAAGAAAAAGATAAATACTATTAATTTAAAGCTTGAGATGATTATTATTATTATTATTATTTTGTTGTCCACAAATTTTAAATACATTTTTGTTACATATTGACCAATTAGACTTGGAAACCCAACAAAATGATACCTAGAACTTGAATTTGATGTTAAAGAGTTTGAATTTGAACCCAAGCTTTGAGGATTAGGGTTAGCCAGTTAGGCTCTCCCACAAACATGTTGGAGAACACGCAAAGATTGGAGAGATTAAGTAACATGTGGGTCTATTAAAATGTGGTAAGGATCAAGTGTTGGATTGGTGCGTGGTGAAGGGCAACATGGTCATTCAAGAAAAAATAAAAAAACAAAAGGGTAGGGCTAAAATAACCCCACAAGTGAATTAGTTTACCCCTATTATTAAGTTCACCCTATAACTGTTAAAGAAATGATAAATACACCCCACTTTTTGTTGAAAATACTAAGCCACTCTTATTTAAAGTCTAATTAAAACTTAACCATCCAAAATAGTTCCTCTTCACCGGCTCATCACCCCAACGGCCAAAAAATTGGCATCTCCCTCATGAAAACATTCGAAAGCTTCAAAACAATTTTTTTTATTAGAATCTATTGTGTTGGCTTTACAGAGTCCATTTTGAGGTTTTGGAAGGCCAAAACGATGGCACCGTGTGAGAGTTGTAGCTGTCGCCGGATTTTAATAAATATTCGAAGAAAACACGCAGATTTGGTAAGATTTGATAATTTTTTGTGTTTGAAAGTTATTTTTATCGTGATTTCAAAAAGGTTTTCTTCAATTTCATAGATGAATCACAAGAAATGTCATCCTCTGTTGATGGATCGGCCCAGATTGTATGGTTGAGACTTTCCATAGAGTCTCAGCCTACTTGGTCGAGACCTCAAGAATGGTCTTGGTTGACAGTAGTCGAGACCCCACAGAATGGTCTCGACCTAGGTGGGCCGAGACTCTAAGAGAAAGTCTCGGCCCTGGGTGGTCGAGACCCTTACTTTGAGCAGAAGTCTTAGCTCAATTGGGCCGACACTGTACAGTTGGATTCGAGACTCTTTGTGAGAGTCTTGTTTCACTGTGGATGAGTGACCTACATGGCTGAGACAAATAATTGCGAAAATTATAATTACCATTTATTCATTTATATGTTTATTTGCTTTTGAATATTATAATAAATTACTTATTAGTCATATTTTATGCAGAAATGACACTAAAGAAGAAAACAGTTACAAAAAATATATAGAGCACTCAGTTAGAAAGTGCATCTTCTTCGAGGCCTCCTTTGACGGCATCATGAATGCGAGCTATGGTGGCGGCAAGATCTAATCTTTTGCCAATCAATGAAAACTCCTCCTAGTATGTAGAAGATGAAACTGAAGAAACATGAAGCCGGCCAAGAGCATGATGAACATGAAGAAGGTGAAGCCACTGTTGGACCTTTTCCTGGTGGTCTGAGTGATATGTCTACTTAAGAGTTTTAAGCACCATGTTGCTATAGTAGTATGGAAGAAAGAGATAAATTTATATCATTGAAAGTAGTTTATAGTAAAATATTTCATTTTGTCAACAAAGAATTATTAATAATTTGAAAAAAAAACTTATGTCAGTGCAACATCGAGGTCCACTGAAATGTATTAACCATAGGAATATAATCAAGTTTTGGGACCTTGAATGCCACCCATAACAGGCTCGCCTACAAAGTTGATCAATAGATCTGGACTGAGACCACTGATCACTTGTTTCTCTAGCTATACTAATAGGACGCTTTGTAACACCTTTGAAGTTCGTAATCGTGCCACATTACGAGAAGGCATGAGGTGAAATAACCTAATAAATTGGAAAATCAATAATAGTTGGGTTAGCTAAAAAAAAGGAAACATAAAAATAATAATAACATAACATATATATGATGAACGGTAGTATTAGAGAATTCGACCGACTTGTGAACATAGTAATGAAAAATAATAACATGATAACACATGTACACCTATAATAAGCATAATATAATTGAAACAATTAAAAGATTAAAATGTGGATAATCGTATAAAACTTATACTAAGGAATATATACATTAAGATGATTAGTATATATATATATGGATATACACATCAAATAGAAAAAAAAAAACATACATTTTAATAGTGATTAAAATAGATATGTATATGTATTTGTATAGATATATGACTATATATAAAAAAAAAAAAAAAAATCGGCCAAACCAGAGAAATCTGGTTTGGCACTAGGCTTGTTGAAGAAGAGAGCTGAGAGGAGGGGGATCTCGAACTTTCTGGTTGATAGAAGATTTAGGAAGAAGCCGAGCTAACATTTAGCTGGCTGGAGATCAAGATAGAAGAGAGGGAAATCAAACGAAGAAGGGAAGAAGTTGCTGCTCCGAGATGTTGTTGCACGAGGAGAGCGAGGAAATGGAAACAGGGAAGAATGAAGCTACGGCTCGTGGTTGCATGAACAGGGGTTGCTGCAAATTTGGTGTCCTGGTTGGGGACAAGCAGCGATATGATTTGAGTTCTTGGCCGAGAGATGGGTGTAGTTGTTGCTGCAGTCCAGGCAGGATGAAGGGATCCGAGCTGCTGGTAACGATCAGAGGGAAGGAAGACAATCAGAGCAACGATACTCTAGTGCTGTCGTGGCTACTGCAACTGTCGAATGAAGAAGAAGCAATACAGGGAAGAGGAATCAAAATGGGCTGAGCAGAAGGAGCAGAACGGAGAGGGAAAGACCAAAGTGGCTGGGTGTAAGGAAGTGGAAACAGAACAGCTGCCTGATTGCTGCTGCTGCTACGCTGAAGGTGAGACAGACCGAAAGCAGGGGAGGAACAGAGGCGGGCTGCCGTTGCAGCTACTGCCGGACGGAGATAGGAAGTTGATGGTGTGCTGCTGGTTTGGGCGAACAACAGAATAAGAAGAGCTCATTTCTACGTGTGGTGCTGGTGCGTTAATCAACTGACGAACGTCCTTGCGTTCGGCTGGTTGGGTGAATGAGAAGATGACAGAAAGAGAAAGGAAACCAAAATCTGCTTTTTTGGTTTGAGTGGTGTGTTGTTCGACAGAAGATGGACGAAGCACGACCAATTATTTGGGTTCCATTTTGGTTCGTGTTCAGCAAAGAATAAAAGGAGGAACGACTGAAAACTCTGCTCATTTTCTGGTTTGGACGGTCGTTGAAACAGGGAAAAGGGTGACAAAATTGCTAGCTTTAAAATCCCTGTGAAACCGTGGGATTGAATGAAGTTGGTTGAGGTTTGAACATGAGCGAACAGTTGGACATTACTGAAATTGGGGGCAACAACGTCTATCTCGCCGCTATCATATGCACACGAAGAAAGAAAGAGTAGCAGTTGTTTGTGTGAAGAAGACGACGCGAGGTAAAGTTTAAATTTAAATTTAAATTTAAGTTTTAAATTTTATTTTGAGGTTTGTTTCAATTAATCTAAGATGCAAAAACAAAATGAAATTAGGAAAAAAAACCTTATTGGGTATTTAGTGGAAATATTATTTTGATGTTAATGGATTTGGAATGGACACTCAGAACATGGATATCGAGGTATATTAACGTATAGGAAATTGGAGTTTCGAATTAAAACTCTAAGCACTGGAACTAAAGATAGGTCATTTAGAAGTCTTATTTTGTTCGTAATTAAATTAATTATGATATCAATAAAATTATTCAAATTTCAAAAATTAAGTTATTAGAAATTCAATTCTACGAATAAGTTTGTATGAAAATTATTAAAATTGTAATTTTAAACTATGAAAACTTAGAAGACTTGGAAGTATTTTAATTATAATATACAAAATACAAAAATTAAACAACGATCCAAAAATCTGTTGAAATTGATTTCGAGAATACGTAGTTATTTTAGGAAGTAATTAAGTCTTAGAATAACTTGAATAAGATTTAATTTGAACTAGGAAATTAGTGAATCTCATTAACTGTTGAATTTCAGCTTATAGATTTTGAGTATCGAGGACGTCAAGGGAAAGCAAGGAGCCCTGAAGATCGGCAAAATCAGGTGGGCGTGACTTCCTTGCTCATTTGTATTATATGGATTTAAGATTCAAAATATTTGTATGAATAGTTCTAGGTTATTAGAATTTTATTAAGAAATTGATTGAAAATTGTTTGGTCTATGTGGATGATGTGTGATCTACGATGATTTATTTCGACTTATGCATAATCATCTCATGCTATGATTGAATACAATGACTTAGATTTACTTAATTATAACATGCATGAATAGGAAGAGATATATTTAAATGCCATTGATCATTCATGCGCATTATCATGTTGACTTACAAGCATAGTTTGAATTATATTCTCTAGTGTATTGTATAATGTCTGATATGTTTGAAATTGTTTGTAAAACTAAAATAAGACGATGGTTTATTAGGAATCTACGTACCGGTGCGATTGACGAGCCCGAGGCGAATCGAGGTGGCATCTCCTATATGTCACTGCTTGAGATTGTCGAGCTACAAGGCGGATTGTAGGTATTCTCACCCGGAGCTGACAGTGACAGCTCGAAGTCTTTGGGAGACGGTACGATTCATGATAAGTACACTATTTTAGGCTGTGATGTGAGTGTTGATTGATTTTAGATGGTTATTGAAACCTTCTAAGATTTGATTGGATCACAGGGAATACCGAGAGACATTTCAACCCTCTTCCGGTCTTAGACTCCGACAAAAACAAATGAATGTTTGAAACGCCTAATGTTTGAAAGTGTTTGAAATGCTTTGAATTGGGTCTGTATAATGCATATGATGTGTAGGATCGATCCGCTGAGCTTTCGAGCTCATTCCCACTTTATTTTTCAGGTACACCTGGATGTAGAGTATGTTGACTTATGTCAAAAGGCTTGCACTCAAATTGGACACCTCAGGGGGAGGTCGTTCGGGATAGGTGTCTTGAAGGTCATGTTTTATGTACTTTACTAGATTATTTTAATGTATTTACATTGTTTTAACTTTAGTTGTTTTATCTTTCAATGGCTTTCCTTGTTTAACGATTTTGGGTTGAATAAATAGTTTTAAAGTATTTCCGCTGCATTATCGATGATTTGTATTGATTAATTCAGTGAGCATTTTGAGGAATCTTTTTGATGTTTTGTTTTGATGAACAATTACCCAGATATTGACTTAAGAACAAATTTATTATGAAGTGAATTTTGAAAAAAAGGATTTGAACAGAACGAAATTTTCAAGTAGCAGCTCAATTTTCATCGGGCGACGATCCACACATAAAGTAAAATGTGAACGGAGGTCCGGTTGAAAATTGGAGTGTTACACGCTTATATCAACATTCATCGAGAGGTGGCATCTAGAGACGAACACATTTTACCTCCCATTTGGTGAGATGTGGATTACACTTGACGATGTTCGCATTCTTATTTGCAATCCAGTGATGGAAAAATCAGTTTCAATAAAGCCGATGAAGTTTGATGGTTCTATACAGTTGGTGTGTGAGTGCCTTAGTGTTTATGAAGAAGAAGCTGCTGAAGAGATTAAAACAGTTAAGGAGCTCACAATAAGCAAGAGATGACTAAAAAAATCTCTTTGGTACGTCCAAAGAGAATACGAATTAATATTATAATGTTGAAGCAACTGTCAGAGCTTTTATTTTGTATCTACTGGGTAGTGCACTATTTATTGATAAGAGCGGTACCCAAGTTCATGTGTCCTTCCTTCGACTTTTAAAGAATGTGGATACTATCGGGTCGTATGCATGGGGAGCATTAGCTCTTTCCTTTTTGTACCGCTAGCTCGGTAGTGCTTCACAAGCTGATGTTTTTTAGGTTACAGGATATCTCAC
>JAJIYU010020759.1:0-10300 GCA_030144865.1 Tinospora cordifolia | reverse complement strand
TTATATAAACCAGAAATCCAAAACATGCACACACTTTCATTACATTAAGCGTTTCACACAGTTATTTGTTTTGTTGTATCCTAAGACCGAAAGAGTCGTACTCCCGGTGTTTCCCTGGTGGTAGGGAAAATCCATCCTGGCACGTCGTCCAAGAATGGGAGCAATGGTGTACAGCCAATGCTCGCCCGTCCGAGGAAACTTTCAGCCTTTGCAGGAGGCTTCGCTAGGAACACCAACGATGGGATTTGGAAGAAGTCATGCGGCAAATACGGCCATGTCCATGAGTCGCCGACGGATACCTACCATCGCTCCGGTACGTTGATTTTAAATCTTAATTTAGTTTTCTTTAGTTTTCAACAGGTTTCATTCCATACCCAATTAGCATTCAAGATATCTAAATCATATCGCAAATGACATAAATAACCAAACATTATGCTGCATATTCAAACAAATAATGAAAGCATATAACCAGACATTATGCTCAATCATCAATCAAGGCATCCAAACATGATACACACCCTAGCATGCATCGAACACCCTAGGCTACACAAACATCATGCCTTGAACCTCAAGTCTACATAATACTAATGAGCAAGAGAATCCCGCCCACCTGATATCACAGGACGACCCTTGCGCCTACTCACGAGGATCACGCTCAAAATCCACAGGCTGAAATGATTAAATCACGTCATTCAGTCCAAATCCTTAGAAATCCTCTTCAACAAACATCCAAAAAATCCAAATTTCCATTTCTCCTCACAAAAATATGAAATTATAGTCAACGCGTTCCAAACTAAGAATAAAACACATTTAGAACTAACTATCACTTCAAAAGAGGAATAGATTGGGTTTTATTACCTATCAAGCGATTTGCACCCTCTAGAAATCCTCCAGATATGCAACTTTCCTCTGGATTCGTCTAAAACTGCAAATGAACGGTCAAAACCTCCAGAATTCAGTTATAGATCGATAATTTGTTAGTTTAGAAGAAAGATCCAAACTCATAGGGTTCCGGATCATTTTATGCAATCAAAACCCTCAAAAACCCTTATTTTCTATACGGAATCTGAATAAATCGATAAAATTAAAACTTAAATGATTTAAAAGTTCAGATTCCTACCTTAGACCCTTAGCTCTTCCTTGAATCAGCTCTGGATCGTTTCTCTGGAATTCTGGCTCAACTCAGGAACTTGTTGTGCGTGAAATGACGGATTTAGGGCTCAAAACGGCTTAAATTTCGCGTAATGACCGCGGTCGGCACTTTACGGACCGCGGTCACCACGGTGACCTAATTTTTTCGATATTTGGCACTGATGACCGCGGTCATTCTCTGGTGACCGCGGTTACCAGCATGGTGCCCACATTTTCCATGTCTTTTTTAGCATTTTTCCTAGTTTTAATCATCTAAACTTATTTTATTTCCATACTATATCATATAATAGTCATTTAAAACATGTTTTTACACATTTTTACATTTATTCCATAATTTTTAAAAATTCATTTCCAAGTTGTGTGCGTTTAAAAACTTCGGGGTGTTACAAGAGGTGTGTGAATAATGCTATCGCATACATTCTTTTCAATGTGCATCACATCCAAATTATGACATAAAAGCAAGCTCTGCATAAATTTGACTTAATTACTTCATATGTTATGAAATAGAATGAATCCATATTATGTTTTACAAAACAAATGAATTTAGAGTACAATGATTTACAATATTTTCTACCTCTGCAAGAATTGCTTCACTTGTAAACCACTTTGGTTTTCCTTGTAGCTCTTGTTTACCATTAAACCAAGCTCTTTTTTTCGGTATGGATGGCCATGAACTAAAAATCTTCTATGACCCATGTATGAGAATTTTCGACTATGATGTAACCATTCAGAGCAAGTATCCAAGTGACAAATAAGACATGCAAATCTTCCATTTGTTGACCACCCAGACATATTTGCATAAGTAGGAAAATCATTTATAGTCCACATTAAGATTGTTCTTCTGTTGAATTTTGATTTTATAAATGCATTATACATGTCAACTCCATTTGTCCATAACAATTTTAAATTGTTTATCAAAGGTGCTAAGTAAATGTCTATATCATTTCCTGGTTCTTTCGGCCTAGGAATGAGTAGTGTCAACATTAAATTATCTTTCAACATGCACAATCATGGAGGCAAGTTATATGTAACTAATATTACTGGCTAGCAATTGTACCTCGAACTAAGGTCTTGAAAAGGATTAAAACCATCTGTAGCCAAACCAAATCTATTATTTCTAGGATCTAATGCAAAAGATTCACCATTTTCATTTATAGTTTCCCATCCAGGTGAATCAATCGGGTGCCTCATTTTCCCATCTGTACTTTTGTTATTTTGATACCATGTTAATTGTTCAACTATTTCAGTTACTCCATACATTGTTTGAAGTCTTGGAATTATTAGAAAATAACGCAACACTTTCTTAGGGACTTTTGTCTTTTTTGAGTGTGCTTAGATTTCCATCTAGACGAACCACATTTGGGGCATAGATCTACATCTTGTAGCTCATTTCTAAATAAACAATAATCATTAATACAAGCATGTATCTTCTCATACTCATGATCAAATGCCTTTAGAAGTCTTTTTGTTGCATATAAAGAACTACGAAAAGTATGATCAAATGGAAGCAAATCACCAACAATCTTAAGCAATTCATTAAAACCAATGTCTGATAAACCGTATGAAGCTTTTAACTTAAATAAAACTATTGTTGCTAAAATTTTAGTATGTTCCAAGCAACCAGGATATAAAGGTGTCTCTGCCTCTTCAACTAAATGTGTTAGGTCTTCCTCTTCAATTTCATGTCCATTCTATCTATCATGATCGTTTTGAATATATGCATGGTCCTTGTACATTTTGTATGTATCATTCATGGGTATATCTTCGGAGACAGAATCACATGTTTCAAGCCTTTCTCCATGAAAAAACCAATTAGTATATGTAGGATCCATACCTTTTATGACTAAATGCTCATGTACCAAATCATAATGGTGGCCATCCAAGTTCTTGCATTTTGTACAAGGACACAATATTATGTCTATATTTCCTAAATTTGCATGCACAAAATTGATAAAATTTCGAGCACCATGTCTATACTCTTGAGACAACCTAAAATAAAATAAAAATTACTTATATTTCGAATAATGCAAGCAAGCAATGAATAATTTTATCTAGTTTTAGATGTGAGAGTTGACCTTGAAATATAGACCCATTTTTTATCCATGTGTAGCTAAATATATCAATTCCTAAATAAAAGAACAAAAATAAGTCAATATCAAAAATGAATAAGTCAACCTTAGAAAAAGTCAATAACAAAAATGAATAATAATAACAGAAAAACAACAACAGTTACCAAACCCAGAAGCAGAGATTTCGTACCCAGCACGAGCAGAAATTTCATTCCCAAACGCCCAAAGAAAAACAACAATAATTATAAGCAGATATTATGTTGATTCTGCAGCTATTCTGCAGCGATTCTGCAAATAACGAATGAAGATTAATAGAAGAAAAATAAACAAAGAAGATCGATTAACTGAAATGCACGAAGAAGAAGACCAATCGTTGCAAGTAGAGATTTTGTTCTCAAATGCAGAAGTAGATATTTCATTCCCAAATACCCAAAGAAGAACAACAATAACAAATGAAGATTAACAGAAGAAAGATGAACAGTGAAAATCGAAGAACTTAAACGCACAAAGAAGACGATTGAACAACAATGACTCTAAATAAGATGAATATACCCGTGTTAATTTTTTTTTAGGGTGGGAACTGGATTTTTTTTCTTTTTATATTTTTCTGTAGTATAATATAAGAATAATATATGAATAATGCAAGTATAACAATTGTTCGGATGTTGATACAAAAATGCGGGCTTAACATATGAATAATGCAGAGATAACATGTGAATAAAATACGGTATAATGTACGAATAACATATGAATAATTATGAAATAATGCTAGTAATGCCAGAGCTATAACATATATACAATTGGATAATGCGTTGTCACATCCCGACCCCCCGGGCCAAACATCATATCTGTCAATCTAAGGCCCTATCGTAGGGTGTCTCACGACTCCAAGCTCGACGCGTGGTCTGCCGAGGCAACGGGCGTGCAACAATCATCATCATCTTTCCACTAACCTCTATACACAAGGTTTAAATCATTTCATAATTTCAATTAATCATTTCATTCATGCTTCACTAAGTAATTAATTTCAAATCAAATTCACCAGATGTTCATGTAACACCCCAATTTTCGATCGAACCTTCGTTCACGTGTGGATTGTCGCCCGATGAAAATCGAGATGCTACTAAAATTTTCTTCTGTCAAAATCTTTTTTTCTTCGGAATATCGTTCAAAATTATTAGTTTTCAAACAAATATCTGGATAATTTCTCATATGAAATAAAAGAATTAAAACGACTTCCTGAGACATTCACTGGTTTCATTAATACGAGTCATTAATACAAGTCACCTATCCCTGACGACCTCCCACGAGTCGTCCAATCAGAGTAAGGGTCTTCTGACGTAGTCAACATATTCTACATCCAAGTGTACTTGAAAATAAAGTGGGAGTGAGCTCGAAAGCTCAGTGGATTATTCCTACACATCACATGCATTATACAGACCCAATCCAAAACATTACAAACACTTTCAAACATTAGGCGTTTCACACATTAAATTGTTTGTTGCAACCTAAACCGGAAGAGTTGGTTAGACTCCAAATATTCCTTTGTGATCCAGGATGGAAATAAGTGCATGCATTTTGGCCAGAAACAAGAAATCAAGAACATCAACATCCAAAGATAAGTAACGCTCTGCAGCCTATTACTTATCCCCATGCATGCCCTGCGGCCTGTACATGTGAATCACAGTCTAAGGGATAGTAATGCTATGCAGCCAATTACTAAGGTAACGATATGCAGCCTGTTACCAAATCCCGAAGACAAATTAATTGTCGAGCAAAATCTAAGGAAAGGAACGCCGTGCGGCCTATTCCTTTTTATTCCCAAGATATCACAGTCAAAGGTAAAGAACGCTATGCAGCCTATTCCTTATGATTCCCAAGACAATGAAATTTGCTATCGACACTAAGGGTCAGAAATATTTACGACGCTATGCAGCCTGTCGTACCGGTGTGTGTAATTCTTATTTAGCCATTAATTTTAAATTAGTGAAGCAATCATGCATTCAAGCCCCAAAACATTCAATCAACATGATATCAGAAATAGATCAATGAAATATCACATGAGCAGTAAATCTAAATAGAAATCATGCATAGCAGTAAATCATTCGACAATTCAACAATTCAAATCAACCTTTTTCAAAACATTAACAACCCATAATCTATTCAAATAATGTCTTGAATTTTAAATCTGCATAATACATGTAAGAAAGAAAATCATGCCCACCTGAATTCTTGGCGATCTCTTACTCCTTTGTCGCTACGACCGTCCTAGAGTTTTTTATCTGCAAAATAATTATGGCGTATGATTTCTCGATTAATATTTCTATTATTTTCCTACTACTAACGTTCACGAGGAATTTGATACATTTTTAAAGATCTTTTGTGTCCTTAACAATTTAAGTGTTCTATAGTTTCTAATTCTTAGTTCTAATTGATGTTTAATTAAATACCTAAATTTTCTAAGTCATCTAATGACAGCATTTGTTCCTGCTTCCTTAAGTTCTAATTTATCAGCTAATCATAGTCAAATTAAGTTATTAAGGTATGTTAAATCACTAACCTGGTTATTAGTTCAAACAAAACTTGTGAACAGCCACCACACGTGCTACATCTTCACCGTCAAACACAATTTTTCAGCAGCTCATCATCGTTTCTCTCTTCGTTCATGCATCTGTCGTCCCACTGCAGCTGCAACACCTAGCCTCCTTTGTTCTCCTTCTTCCTTCTTCGGTCAGCACATGAGCAGCAGCAGCAGCAGGCTGCAATGGCAGCAACAGCTGCTTCCCTTCATCCCCTTCATTCAGCCTTCTCTCTTCGACCGTCAATGAGCAGCAGCAGCAGTTCATGCTGCCCTGTTCTTCGTTCTTCTTCTCCTTCTTTCTTCGGTCCATGGTGACAGCAGCAGAGCACGCACGGTCCATCTTTTTCTTCTTCTTCCACGGTTTGCAGCACACATGAGCAACAACTCCTTCTGCCTAGTTCTTCTCAATGTCCCCTGTTTCTGTTGCAACAGCCAAGCTCCCAGCTTTCAACACCCACAAATTATCTTCCCCTCCTCCGTTCTTATTGCATGACTCTATTTCGATCTCCCCTGTCGCAGCTACTTCTTCTTCCTCAATTAGCAGCAACACGCAGCAGTACACAGCAGCAGCTGCATACACACCGCCCCCTATTTCTCTACACGGCTTTCTTCTTCAATTCCCGGCAGCAGTAGTGGCAAGACCAGCATCCTGGTTTTCTTCATTCATCTGCTCATGCCATGACGACCCAAAATACCAACCTCCAACTAGCTTCTCGTTCTCTGTTTTCGTTCGTGACCCATCATCGCAGCTCCTTTCTTCATCATTCGATAACCACACAGCATGCAGCGACTCGGCGTCTAGCACAGCAGAAAAATTTTGCTTCTTCCTCTGTTCGGCACACCAGCAGCAGCAACAATGAGCTGTTCTGCTTCCTTCTTTGTTCCGTCCACACCAGCAGCCATCCAAAACAGAGCAACGTGGCTCTACTTCTTCTTTGTTTCTTCCTCTCCTATTTATATTTTTCAGCTACCGACCAGAATTTTCTGGTGTCTTCCTGTTCTGACTCTTCTTCGACACGCCACAGCCACTACCTGATCGTTCTTTCTTGTTTGCACACACACACACACCACTCCAACCATACGAGATCATATACATGCGTTTTATGATTTTTATCATTTCTTTTCTTTTCTTTCTTTTTTCTACTAAGTTCATTTCATCAAAATACTTATAATTTTATTTATTTATTATCCCTTTTTTATTATCATTCTTATTTTCCAACTAGTCATAATAGGCATCATTTAATTATTTTCGCTATTCATGAATTATAACTTTATCACACTAATATTTTTATTATTATTATATATATATATTTTCGATCAATTAATAAATTTCATTTTTTGCATCACCCACGCCTTCGCGCGAGCGTGAGCAAGCGATGAAATAATTTATTTACCCTTGTTCGCTCACGACTTGACACGATCACGAAGTTACGGGGTGTTACAGTTCAAAATCATATTCATACTGGAAATCAAGATAATAGTAGTAGAAATGCTTTTCGGATCAAATTTTTCTAAATCATTAAACACTGTTTAACATATGATATCTAAAAATCATCAGTTTATCAATCAAAATAAACAATGTTCAAGATAGTAAAACAGTCCTGTAGATACATATACAAAAAATATGATACATGACCTTCCGGCCCAAATCCAAGGTATACATCATAAAAACTGTACAAAACAGAGAAACAGTTTAACACAAAACATCACTCTCTCTCTCTCTCAACAAATCCTCCAGTCTCCAGTCTGCATCCTTACTGAGCGCTGGATCCATGAGTACCTATAAAATAAAAATGGGTTGAGCTCCAAAGCCCAGTGAATCTCACCTACACATCAATAGCATTATACAAACGAGCATACGAAACATGCAAACAATTTCAAATCATTAGGGGCGTTTCAAACACTTAGTCAATTTATCTGTTGCGCTCTAATATCAAGAATTTACCATCTGATATTAGGAATTAACTGAAAGAGTGAACCACCCTCAGTATCCCAATTGTGGTCCTGAACACAATCAGGCACAACATCTTTATAAAACAAAAGTCTACCTCTGAAACCACAACCCAAGAAGATACTGAAACCAAGAGAAAAATCCTCATGACTTTCCAAATCCAAGGGTCTCATACGGCCGCTCGTAGTTTGGGCTAGTTGGGGGATACCCACGATGACGTCTTGGTCACAACCAGATAACATCTACGTGATGTACCAGTGCCCGTCCATCGCCCCAGTATGTAGAGTTCTTAATAAACCTTTAATGTTCTTTAGTTTTACAATCATAGTTTTTATTCCACGCAGCACATAGACATGCTTATTCAAAATGCTAACCTAAGCAAGGAAAGCAAACAAACACCAAGCTAATCATAATATCCTAGTACTAGAAAGCGAGTAACCAGTCATTAGGATATCATATCAATCATTCCACCCAAGGCATACATTCCTAGCATGGTACTAAGTACAAGAATTTAAACATGAATCATATTCTGTATCCAACATCCGCATAATACTAAAGAGTGAGGAAGAGATAGACAACCCCACTTGTACACGCTGACATAGTGCTAGATCGTCGCTCCTCGCACAGCAGTCCAATACCGTCAGTCTGCATCATTAGACGGTAGTGATACATTACTTTAGACTTTTAATACTCTTTCCACCTAACTCTAGGGGTCTGGTATCATTTAGTGCTTCAGAATGTACACAAAACACTCCAAAAACACTTTTCACGTTCATCAATTGCGATCGGTCTTGTGTGGACCCTGGTCTACACATAATTTCTCACCTAATAGTGGGATTTCACATGTATACGCCATACTTGTGATTCTCATTCCAGTTTAACACTTAAATCTAGTGTATTGGACACCCAACAATCATTTAAACACATAAACTAGCTAAGGAATGATGTTTACATTGTTTTTTCGCTGAAATCCCTTGATCAAGCCTTAAAAATGGGATTTTGTTTCAATTTGTTCAACCCCCTTCAATTCAACAACCAAAAACCATCATAAATCATCCACACTAGTGTCCAAACACACACACAAGGAAATGAAAAACAGCTTACCACGTTTGGCTTGGTTTCTAGCGACTATACCCTCAACACAACACTCTCAAATGGATTTCCATCCTTTTGATTTACTAACAATGGATAACTACTTTAAATGAGATTAACTCTTAAGGAAAACTCAAATGAAATCAAGGAACTCACCTTCAAATTGGCCTCAAGTCGTCTCCTCCAAATCTCAAACTATTTCAGTGCGAAATGAGAAAGTTAGAGCTTTAAACGTATATAGAGATCGCACATGGACCACAGTCGAAACCAGACCGACCTCGGTCATCGGACAGATTTTCTTCATGGACCGCGGTTAGCAGTTTATGGATCACGGTCAGTGCTTTAAGGACCACGGTCGACACCTTACGGACCGCGGTCACCCATGTAACCTAGTTTTTTTCGTAATTTTCCACTGATGACCACGGTCGGCCTTCAGTGATCACGGTCGACAGTGTAATACCCTATTTTTTAACAGTTTTTTCAATTATTCAACATCCTTATTTATTTTATTTTAATACCATACTATATAATAATCATTTAAAACATGTTTTCATACATTTTTTACATTTATTTCATAATTTCTTAAAAAATATATTTTCGATTTGTACGCATTTGAAAATTTAGGGTATTACATGCATCTATAATGGTATAATGCAAAAATAATAACTGAATAATACAGGTATAAAATTGTTTTGTTGCTTTAGTAAAATAATGCGGGGATAACATATGAATAATGCAAGGATAACATATAAATAAAATTTAGTATAACATATGAATAATCATAAAATAATGCGAGTAATGGTATAATGCAAGAATAATATATGAATAATGCGAGTATAAAAATTGTTTGATTGTTGATATAAAAATGTGGTATAACGTATGTATGACATATGAATAATTATAGAATAATGCCAGTAACATGGTAGAGGTATACAATACTAACCGATGATTAATCCGTCAATAATGATATAATGCAATAATAATATCTGAATAATGCAAGTATAAAAATTTTTCGATTATTGATATAAAAATGTGGTATAACGTACACATAACATATGAATAATTATGTAAGAATTTCACATTTTATTCTTTTTATAATGGTACAATAATGTGAGTATAAAAATTATTATTAATATTTATTTCTTTTAGCATAGTTAGTGAAATTATGTGAGAATTCCACATTGTAAACGTATTCTATCATATTTTATTAAAATAAATACAAAGATTCTTTTTTTTCTATAATGATGTGAAATGATCTTGTTTATTATTTTGTGTCCTTAAATCATCTTTTAATCTTTTATGGTGAAAAAATTTCTCGCAAATGTTTTATTAAAGAGAATTTATACTTAAATTTGATTTTTTGAGAAATAGTCCATTTATTTATTAAAAAATTAGCTTTATCATTAAAAATTAATAATTTAGTACTTTTAACAATTTAGTGTTAACAATTATTTA
>JAJIYU010020758.1:0-10295 GCA_030144865.1 Tinospora cordifolia | reverse complement strand
TTGTTTATTTATCTTACTAAACCTTAATTTTTCATTTAATTATCAAATTAAGGTTTTATTTGTTTAATTTTCACTAGAACTCTAATTTATTTTATTTTTCATGTGTTATCCTACAATTTGCACTCAAAAGAATTTAGTTATTTGACAAAATTCTGGGGTATTACAGCACCAAATATAAAGAAGTCATCCATAAAAACTTCCATAATATCATCGATCATATCAAAAAAGATAGCCATCATACACCGCTAAAAATTAGCCAGTGCATTACATAAACCAAAGGGCATTCGTCGAAATGCATAAGTTCCATAGGGGCATGTGAAAGTAGTCTTTTCTAGATCTTTCGGAGCAATGACAATCTGATTGTAGCTTGATTACCCATCCAAGATGCAATAAAAATTACATCCTATAATGTGGTCCAACCTCTGATCCACAAATGGCAAAGGGAAGTGGTTTTTTTCTAGTGCCTTCATTCAACTTCCAATAATCAATGCACACCCGCCACCCTATGGTTGTTCTAGAAGCAAAAGTCTCATCATTATCATTTGTGATCACAGTTATTCCTCCTTTCTTTGGCACCACATGAATAAAACTAATCCATTGTGAGTCTAAAATAGCATAAATTATACTCGTCTTGAGTCATTTCATCACTTCTTTCTTAACAACTTCTTTCATGATAAGATTTAGATGTCATTGGTGTTCAACTGTCGATCTATGGGAATCTTCCATGAGAATCTTTTGCATGCATATGGCTAGACTAATGCCTTGTATATCTTCAATTGTCTACCTAATAACAGACTTATGCTCCTAGAGCACTCGTAGTAGCTTCTCTTCTTGAATAGATGTCAAAGAAGAAGAAATAATGACCAGAAAGGAAGGAGATCCACCCAAATAGGCATTGTTCAAATGATCAGGCAGAGTTTCCAAATCAATAACCTGGGAACATGTTGTGAAGATTCAGGTTGTGAGAGGTCCAACAAAGAAGTATTTCTGTGCTTTGTAGTTCAGGTGATGAAGCTTACAATGCAAGAACATTCAGTCTCTCATCTTCATTCATGGGTTGAGTAGAGAATAGAGAACGAGAAATTCACCCAACCGTATCATCTTGAGAAGTGAACTCATCCACCACTTCAACAATGCAAGAATTTCTCACATCATCTTGCACTCATGTAGATCATTGGGGATTTCACGGATCTATATAAGTTGAAGACCACTTGTTCGCCATTCACTCTCAATGTGAGCTTCCCTTTGTGTACATCAATGAGTGCATGTCTTGTAGCTAGGACAGGCCTCCCAAAAATCAGTGGTATCTCCCTATCTTTTTCCATATCCTGAACAACAAAATCTACCGTAAAGATGAACTTGTCAACCTTCACTAGAACACCTTTAATAATGCCCTGTGGATAAGTGGGAGATCGGTCTACAAGCTAAAGAGTAATAGTGGTTGGTTTGATCTCTGACATTCCCAACTATCAGCACACTGACATGGGCATAAGGTTGATACTAGCCCCCAAATCACGAAGTGTTTTTTCGAAGATTTCTAAGCCAATATTACACGGAATAGTAAAGTTCCATGGATGTTTTAATTTTTGAGGAAGCTTTTTTTGAAGGACGTCACTGCACCCTTCGATAAGCTTCACTGATTCAAAGTCTTCTAGTTTGCACTTTCTAAACATAATTTTCTTCATAAACTTGGCATAGTTAGGCATTTGCTGTAATGCTTCTGCAAATAGGATGTTGATATGAATTTTCTGGAATATTTCCAAGAACTTTGCAACTGCTCATCCAATACCTTTTTCTAAAATCTTTGAGGAAAAGGCAATGCCAGAGGTTCAAGGTGTTTGCTCCCTTGAATAGTAATTCCCAGAATTCTTGCATCTGTCTTCTATTGTGGTTCTAGTTTTTCTGACCCATTTAACTTGTAGGTTCAGCCTTCTCAAAACTTTTAGAATCATCAATTATAATAGTTGGGCTAGATGGACGGGGTGGACTCTATAGTTCTTTCACAATTTTAGTAATGATGGCCTTGCAGCTTTCCTTTGGGTTCACTTGAGTGTCACTAGGAAAAGAGCTTCATTGCCGGCTAGAAAAGGTTTGGGCTAATTGTCCCATCTGTGTCTCAAGGATCTTTACTATGGCATTCATGTTCCCTATTTAAAACTCCAACCCTAAGACTATGATATCATTTCTATCAACTCTCCCTGTCAGTTCTTTGAAGAAGCAAGCTCACATGTTCATCATCTCATCCATTTTATCCTCTAAGGACAACTTCTTATCTTGCAAATTTGTTTTAGGCACAAAACCTGGTGGAGCTTATTGCACATTTTTATTGTTTGCATAAGAGAAGCTTTCATGATTACGAACCTCCTGATGGTAGTACCTAGGAATAAAGTTTCCTTGTTGTTGCCCTTGATAGTTGTTGAAACGATTCACGACATTCAACTGCTCTATAGATGCTTCTTCTGTAAAGAAGGTGTTACATGCTTCTGCCATTGCTAGGATGGATTAATTCTAAGGGGCCAAAAATTGACCACTTCTAAGCTTCTCATCCCACAAATTTATTCGGTGAGTCATAGAGGCTATTTTTGATTTTAGAGTTATTATCTTATCAACCTCATGGATACCAACCCTTTTTACTGTTCCTCTTTCTGTCCCATGCCCAGAGGCATTGACTACGATATCTTCAATAAGTTGTGTGGCCTCAGTTGTGGACTTCCCCATCAAAGACCCTCCAGCTGTTGAATCGACCAAGGATCTAGTTGGTGGAGTTAAACCACTGTAAAACATTGTGAATAACCATGTTGTGGACATCTTCTCAACAAATCCTTAAATGTTTCCCAAGCTTCATAAAGAGACTCAAAATTAGGTAGTTTGAACAAGATGATCTCACCACTGAGTTGATGAACCTTTGCTGGAGTGAAATACTTACTACTCAAGAATTTTTATCCCATCTCTTCCCAAGTAGTAATGCTACTCGGTGAGAGTGTATGTAGCCAAGTACTTGCTTTTTCCCTCAAGGAGAAAGGAAAAAGCCTAAACCTCAATTGATCCTCAATCGTTATGTTCATCTTTGCTATATCATATATCTCCATGAATGAATTAACGTAAGTCATTGGATCTTTAGTTGTCAAACCCCCAAACTGTTGTTGTTGGATCATTGTAATCAGGGATGGGTTTAGTTTAAAGTTGTTGGCATTGATTGGTGTTCTTGCAATTCCAGAGTAGTTATTGTTTAGCACTGGTTCGAAAAAGTCCCGAAGTAGTGCTTCACCATCATTGTCAGCCACTGATTTATTACTTTCTGCCATATCAAACAAAAGACCCCGAACTTCAAGTTGAATCTACCTAAGTGTCTTAGAAAGGTCTAGATTGTTTAACTCAGTTGAGTCTTTACTCATCAACAATCCTAAAACATTACAACCAAAGCAAAAAAGATCGAGTGTATCCAATGAATTAAATCAAAGAAGAAAGTATAACAAAATAAAGAAAAATTTATCTTAATTAAAATAGAACCAACTTCAATTGGTTCTAAGATCATTGAACATTGTTCCTTGGCAATGGTGCGAAAAGCTTGTTGCAACAACTATAAGTATATGATATCACAATAGTAATGTAACACCCCAACCCCCTAGGGATAGGTTTAAGCTCAACCACAAGGCAGGTTGGGTCCTATGTTACATTTACAAGTACACAACTTGCATCTCAATTCCTTTATTCTAACACTTATTGAAATACTCATAAATTCACTTCCATTGAGTTTAATTTTCAACAAGATAATACAAGTCAATAAAGTAAAACTTCAAACTCTTTGTTTATTCAAAGTAAAATAAAGAAATACATTATCAAATTGATATTATCAAAAGAAAGAGTACATAACTCTAAATTTTAAAACAAAAATTTCGTGGAAGTTTTTATTCAAAATTTGGGCAATATGCCCTTATGTAGAAACTTTCTAAAAATAGACTTTCTAATTCCTTAGCAAGCTTGATCATGCATTTCAAATTCCTGAAAAATAAAAGGAAGGGGTGAGCACATAGCCCAGTGGATCACTCATTAAACAACTAAGTTACTATTCCAAATTAATAGCACATACAAATTCAAACACTTTTATGCATTAAGTGATTCAAGCAACTCTTTGGTTGTAGTTGACGTTAAGACTGAAAGGGGTTCTACTCCCTTAATGTTCTTAATTTAGATACCCCTCTTTAGGGTGGAAAGACATTTTTTTGTTACTTTCCATTGGATGCCACATACCAAGCATCCCTTAGTTGCGCCCCGCAACCACACACTCCAAGCATGTGTTAAGAACACCCATAGCACCCATACAGGTCACTATGACAGTAGATGGTTCTTATCTTCAATTTCTTATATTTAAGAATCACATAATCATAAAAGAGATTCAAAATGTAAATATCAGAATTTTAAATAACCAATAAAGCATGTAAACAATACATAGCATGCTTGAAACATTGAATTAAATCCTAAACATAGATTCTAAGCATTACATGTTATCATGAGTGATTAAAATATAAAAACATGCCAAACTAAAATTAAAAAATGATTAAACATGATGAAACTAAAATAAAACATGTCGAAGACTAGCATTAAAACATGCATGAACATGCTAAAAATTTGAAAGAGCAAAGTAAAAGTTCAAGAAATCCCTTCCACCTTAATCTGAGTTTCTTTGTAGAATCTGACAGAGGTTCCCCTTATCTACCACTTTTAGAACTTCAAGATCTTCTAATCACTAACAAAACTACTTCAATAACTCTCTAAAATATTGAAATAAGAACTTCTCACACAAAAACGAAAAGAGAGTGAGAAGGGGTGCCAAAAAGAAGGTAATAACAAGCAAAGAGGGAAGTGTCAACTCTTTACTTTGGGATGACATGAATGTGAGAAAAAGGGGATATTTATAGGTGTTTATGAGCACAAGGGGGGCATCTAGGATAGCTAGGGCAGCTCACCACATTTGAGCATGTTTCCAAACTCATAAGGGGATAGTTTGCATAAAGAAGGCAAGTGTGCCCCAGGTTGGCAAGTGAGACTACTATGGCTTTCTAATTCAAAAGATACGAGTACAATCTTGTTTCTTAACCATGTGTGAACACAAAAGAGGTTTAAATCATATTCTAATTCAAATGGGACGTCCTATATGTGCTCATGGCAACTTTCCTTTTTGGTTTCCTTGCTTGCTCATCACAGAACACACAAGGAATATTTTCTCATTCTCTTATTTCTAGGATATCAAGCATGGGTGTATAATATCAAATTTGAGAGGACACCATATAATAGTCAAAGATGTTCATCTTGGTTCCAAGAAACTATCTAAATAGGGTTGCTCACATTTCTGCACACACACATATACGTGGTTGGGCCAATTTTGGCTTAAGTGGGTGTGGGTATACACAATCAAGTGGGGGTGGCCATGACTTCATGGGTTCACAAAAATCAAATAAAAATTAATATCTCCTTATTTACATGGAATTATGATTTATATCCTATAGTTTTAGAATTACATGAACCTAATGCACATTTTAAGGTATGATTTGGCCCTAGGTGATTTTCCTTCAATAACTTTCTTTGTTTAAGACCCACTGAGGTCACTAGGCAATGAAAATTCAAATCTAGGCCAATTGTTCTGATTTTTTGATATCATTCATTTTATTAGTTCATTTTATTCCGTTTCGTTTTGGGTCATTTCAATCCCCTAAAGTACCCTAAATGAAAATTCTTTCTAATTTGGACACCCTGAAGGGCGTTTGGTAAATGAAAACCTTAACCTCGACCAATTGTTCTAATTTTTTGATATGTTGTCTCCTTAGTTGGTTCATGTCACCTTACTTCATTTCAAGTTGTTTTGGGTCCCTAAGGGGCACTAAATGAGAGTTTTGGAACCTGCCAGATTTAGCCCTAAAATGAGCCCGATTTCATTTTGCACCCAAATTTCACTAAATAAATGATAATGTAATAAACCAAAATTTTGTCAAATAATTAAAGATAAATAAGATAAGTTAAGTGAAATAAATTTGAATATTTTAAGACATCTTTGAGTGCAAATCGTGGGTTGACAAATGAAAAATAATATATATTAGAGATATAATATAAAATAGGCAAATAAGACCTTAATTTAATAATTAAATGAAAATTTTAATTTAGTAGAATTAATTATGAAAATTAAAGAGTTGCTTAAGAAATTAAAAAAAAATAATAATAAAGTATATATATATATACACACACACACACACACATATATATAGGTTAATGTGTGTATGAATAATGTGTGTGTTAGCATAATAAATGTTAATAGTAGATATTATAGAAATATGTATATAGAAAAATTTATATAATTATAAAAATGTAGTATGCATGTATTTATTTAAAATAAATAAAACATCATATAAGTATCAATTTATAATTACATAAATGATTATCTAAAAATAAAATATGAAATAAATAAAAATATATGAAATGGAAAATATAGATTATTTAATTATTAGAATTAAAAATATTAAATAGAAATATCTCTAATAAATACAATATTAAAGAAATAGAAAGGAGGGAATATTAGAAAATTGATAAAATGAAAAGACATGTGCAAAAATCATGTTTACATCAATTAAGAAGTGTGTAATTGGCAATTTTCGAATAATAGCAACCTTAAAAATCAAATTTGGTAATTAGAAACTGCATCCAACGGTCCAAACTCGATCTGTCCGATCCAACGAATGAAATCAAAGTCCAAAACAGCGCTCAGGAGCACCGAATCAGTGTAATCCAACGACCTAGATTCGATCTGCCTGATCTAACGGTTCGAATTCACTTCGTTGATCGCGAACGACACTGCACTCGAGGTTAATCGTGCGGCCTAAATTGGTGTTCAAGATCTGATGCTGCACTCGAGGTCCACCCAACGGTGAAGATCAAAGCCGTTTTGTTAATCGCGATCCAGTGCTGCACTCGAGGTTGATCAACGATTCACAGCGAAGTCGTTAATCTCGATCGCGATTCAATACTGTGTTCGAGGTTGATCAACAGACCACGCTGATTTCGTTGATCACGAACGGCCATGCTGCAATCGAGGCCCACCTGACGAACGAGATATGAGGCGCCCTGATCTGTGCTACGATCAAGGAAATCTGACTATCCACAACAAATCTATAAATCTTGATCGCGATCTGATGCTGCGATCGAGGATTATCAACGGTCCAGTTTTAATGCTCCGATTAAACCGAGATTAATAACTTAAAAATTCAAATAAAAATCCAAAAAAAAAATCTAAAAAAATTCGAAAAAATGTTTCTAAATTCCAAAAAAATTATTTCAATGCACTTGCTATTTTCCTATGCTTGGGGGCACGAAATTTTGAATAATTGGCAAGTTTCCTACAAGGAGAACACTAAAAACTTACCATTCTACACTATTTTGAACTCTATATAAAGGATCCCTAATGCTCACATTGTGTTCATCCCAAATCAAGAGCATACTAGTCCCTCTTGACTCTCTCTAGCCTTCTTCTTGGCAATCCCCTCAGTTTTTGAGTAATCTTGAACAGTTCTTGAGTGTTCTTGAGAGTTTTTGAGTGTTTGGAAGCTTTGAAGTAACCAAACTCTGCCAGATTTCAGAGGTGTGCAGAAGAGACATATTTAAGGTGGAAGTGATTTCTAACTTTTATTTCTTTATTTTAATTTGAATAAGTCTTGCATGTGTGATGATGTTTTGAAGTTGAATGATTGAATATATGTTTTAAATATACATGCTTTATTTATTTGATGTACCATAAATATACATGTTATACATGTTTAGAAATCAAGAATAATGATGCATGATATGTTTGAACTGTGCCATGAATAAATATTTGATGGTTCATGTTATGTACATATTGCATCGATGGTTTAATCCAATATTGCGTGTTTTATCACTAAGAAAAGATTAAATAATGATTCAAACCATGTACCGGCGCGATGATGGACTGCATAGTGTCATCGTGTGTGTTCCACCCCTGATCCGGCTTGCCGGCTGACCTTTGATGATTTTGAACTGGATTTTCATGAGTGATCCCACTTCATAGATATTGGGTTTGAGTTTCCAAGAGTGATTCTCTCTCCCAACGATGTGGAACACAGAGATTAAACTCTTTCGGTTCGAATGTCAACCATAAACAAGAAATTTGTTTGAATCGCCTAATGTACAAAAGTTTTTGATATGCTTGGTTTGTTTGAATTGAAATAATGATTTAAATGTTAGAAAGATCAACTAGGCTATGTGTTCACCCCTTCCTTCTATTTTTCAGGTAATTAATTTACATGAAAACCATGAATATTAGTTAGGTTCTTTTTATTTAAAAAGTTTCTAATTTCTATGTAAGGGCATGTTGCCCAAGTTTCGAATCTTATGCTGTAATAGTTTTCTTCAAGATCAAATTGTGTACTCAATTTTATTCAATTAATTGAGTTTATGAATTTCAGTTATTTTTTATACTATTGTCTTATTAAATTCTTAAATTTAAATTATGTACTGTCAAATAAAGTTAAGGCATGAAATAATTGAAATAAAAAGTGATGCAAGTTGTGTACTTGTAAATGTAACACCGGCCCGACCTGTCGTTTGGTTTAATCTGTCAAGAGAATGGTGGACATGTCCAATGCTTAAAGATGCGGGGTTTGGGTGAGTACAAAGAATTTAGGTTATTATAAGTAATAAAACAGTAATGTACCAAATATCGTCCTTAGGCAATAGCTTTTCACCAATAATCTTAAGTCCCAATCTACTACTAGTTTTAAATTTATTAAGGCCACGTATTGGAATGTGGAACTAATTAAAATTAATAAAAGCAAATTAAAATATGTTGGCTTTAAAACAAGATGAATTAATTATCTGGGATAGTAAATCTCATGTATTCCCCCTTAATTCCTTTTTAATTATCTATCTCTTAATTATGTAGGTTACAAAATTGATCATTAAAACCTTCTCCCGAGTTATTTTAATACCTATTACGTCCTATTAGATCGAAGACCTCCCGATTCAGTGATCTTTCTAGGTCTATACTATGATAATCAAATCATCAAACTTCTCTCCGAGTTAGTTTGACAATCTAGGATCGTCCTCTCTATGGCCAATAGACAAGAAGCATTAACAACACAAAGTATAAGACAAAAAATTAGAAATAGATTAATCAAAATAGGGAATTAAAAGCTCCTACGATCGAATTTATTTCCTATAATGAAAACTTCAATGATCTTCTTAGGTCTATACTATGATAATCAAATCATCAAACTTCTCTCCGAGTTAGTCCGACAATCTAGGATTGTCCTATCTATGGCCAATAGACAAGAAGCATTAAGAACACAAAGTATAAGACAAAACATTAGAAATAGATTAATCAAAATAGGGAATTAAAAGCGCCTACAATCAAATTTACATCCTACAATAAAAATGTCTAGCCTGATATCGAGTTTGTTACACAAAACATTGAATTAAACATAATAGAAATCATACACAACCATGTACTCTTCCTAAAATCTGCTCAATTGTCTGCTTTGTCTCCGTGCTCAACGTCAAAATTCCAACCTGTCTAACTTAATTTCTAGTTTCTATTTATACTCGAGCACTTAAACCCTTCAAACCATGAGTTGCAAACCCAAAAAAATAAGTATTTAATCACATGTAACACCCTGTTAGTGAAGGTGCGGTAAAAACATCACGGGGTAGAAGAAGCTACGTGGGAACTCGAAAGCGAGATGAAGACAAAGTATCCACACCTGTTCACTAGAAATCCTTAGTTATTTACAAATTTTGAGGAAAAAAATTTTTTAAAGAAGGTAGGTCGTATTATGTAATACCCTAAATTCTCTATAGTCAATTAAATGAAATTTATCATTTATTTAGTCTAATTTGGGTGCAAAATGAAATCAAGCTCATTTTAGGGCTAAATTTAGCAAGTTCCAAAACTCTGCTTTAGTGCCCCTTAGGGATCTAAAATAAATTGAAATGAAGTAAGAAGACATGAACCAACTAAGGAGCAACATATCCAAAAATTAGAACAATTGGTCAAGGTTGGGATTTTCATTGACCAAACTGTAATACCCTGAAAGCTCTGTACTCAATGAAATAAGAATTGTCACCCTTTCAGGAAAATTTGAGTACAGAACGAATCTAGCCTCATTTTAGAGCCAAATTCAGATAACTCTAAACCCTCATTTAGTGACTCATATGAACCTAAAATGACCTGAAACGAAGTGAGGAGACATGAACTAACAAGTTGGACCACACATCCAAAAATTAGCCCAATTGGC
>JAJIYU010020757.1:0-10282 GCA_030144865.1 Tinospora cordifolia | reverse complement strand
GAGCTGTTGGCACAGTATGCCTAGTATTAGATAGTGGTTTTTCTCTTCTTTTGGATGATGTACTTTTTGTTCCTTCTATGTCTAGAAACTTAATTTTTGTGTCAAGACTTGTTAAACAAGACTTTGAATTTCGCTTTCGCAAAAGTACTCTATCCATATTCTATGACTTTAAATGCACTGGTTCTGGATCTTTAGTTGATAATCTTTATATGTTGAACCTTGATACCTCATTTTCTCAATCTATTTTATCATTTAATGTGAGCACCAAACGTAATGCTATTAATGTTCATTCCTTCATGTTATGGCATAAACGTTTAGGTCATATATCTAAAGCAAGACTAGAAAGATTAGTCAATAAAGGAATCTTGAACACACTAGATTTTTTAAATTTTGGTTTTTTCACTAATTGTGCTGATGGTAAAATGACCAAATCTATAAGTAAGGGTGCTACTAGGAGTAATGAGCTTTTAGCTCTTGTATATACTGACATTTGTGGCCCATTTCATATTGCTACCATTACTGGTAACAAGCGTTACATAACATTTATTGATGATTACTCTCGCTATGGTTATGTGTATTTGATTGGTGAGAAAGCACAAGTTCTGGATGCATTTAAATTATATAAAACAGAAGTTGAACGACAACTTGACAAGAAAATCAAGGTTGTTCATTCAGATCGTGGTGGTGAATACTACGGTAGGTATGATCAAACAGTTCGAAATCCAGGGCCATTTGCTAAGTATCTACAAGAGTGTGGTGTAGTAGCCCAGTATACTATGCTAGGTACACCTGAGCAAAATGGGCTTGCTGAAAGGAGAAATCGCGCTCTTGTGGATATGGTTAGGTCTATGTTGAGTCATTCGGACTTACCTGAATTCTTGTGGGGTGAAGCTTTAAGAACCGTTGCATATATTCTTAATTGAGTGCCTTCAAAGGCAGTTACCAAAACACCTTTTGAGTTATGGACAGGTAGAAAACCTAGTCTTAATCACTTGTGTGTTTGGGGTTGTGCAGCAGAAGCTAGATTATATAACCCACATGAAAGTAAACTTGATCCCAGAACGGTCGCTTGCTCATTTGTTGGTTATGCAGAACGATTTAAAGGTTATAGATTTTATTGCCCATCAACTAGTACCAAATTAATTGAGACTTTGAATGCTGGGTTCATTGAAGATGATACTGATGATGTAGGTAAGAAGCCCAGACATATGGTATTTGAGGAGGACCATTCATTGGATTTCTTTCCTCAACATAAAATTTCATTTCCAGTTATTACCATGCCAAAGAGTGATGAAAGTCACCAAGAGTCTGATAAGCACATACCTCATATGGAAACTACAGTTAATGATATTCCAATAGAACCAATAGCTAACATGCCATTAAGGAGTCATAGAGAGAACAGAGACATGTTATACCAGATGATTATATAGTTTATCTACAAGAATATGATTTTGATTTAGGTGAAGAAAATGATCCAAAAACTTTTTTTGAAGCCAAGAATTGTATTCATACTCCTAAATGGTACGATGCAATAAAAGTTGAGTTAAACTCTATATATAAAAATGATGTTTGGGATCTAGTTGACTTACTTAATGGCGTCAAGCCCATTGATTGTAAATGGGTATTTAAAACCAAAAGAGACTCCCAAGGTAAAGTTGAAAGATACAAGGCCATACTAGTACTCAACAAAAGGCCATTGACTATAAGAAACATTTTCTCTTGTATCCAAGAAAGACTCCTTTAGGATAATAATGCATTGGTTGCTTCTTTTGACCTAGAATTACATCAAATGGATGTTACTACTGCATTTCTAAATGGTTCTTTGTTTGAGGATGTTTATATGGTTCAACCAAAAGGTTTTAAAACTGAAGGCAAAGAACATTTAGTTTGCAAGTTGAAAAAGTCCATATATGGATTAAAACAAGCTTCTAGGCAATTATACTTAAAATTTGATGAGGTAATATGATCTTTTGGTTTTGAAGAAAATAAAATTGTTGAGTGCATTTATTTCAAAGTCAGTGGAAGAAAATTTATTTTCTTAGTTTTGTACGTTGATGATATATTACTAGCTACCAATGATCAAGGAATGTTGTATCAGACTAAAGATTTTTTATCTCAAAATTTTGAGATAAAGGATCTTGGCGAGGCTTCTTTTGTCCTTGGCATAGAGATTCACCGAGATAGATCTCGTGGATTTCTTGGATTGTCACAAAGTACCTATATTGATAGGATTCTTAAAAGATTCAACATGTAAAACTGTAAAGGTGGAAATGCTCCTATTATTAAAGGAGATAAATTTGGTAAGTTCCAATGTCCGAGAATAAACCAAGAGCAGGAACAAATGAAAGATATTCCATATGCTTTTGTTGTTGGAAGTCTTATGTATGCTCAGGTTTGCACACGGCCAGACATTGCATTTGCTGTCAGGATGCTTGGTAAATATCAAAGTGATCCAGGTTTGGATCGTTGGAAAGTGGCAAAGAAGGTTTTAATATATTTGCAATGCACTAAAGATTTTATGCTTGCATACAAAAGGACAGATGTACTTGAAGTAATCGATTACACGAATTCTAATTTTGCTAGTTGTCCGAATAGTAAGAAATCCACTTCAGGTTATATTTTTATTATGGGTGGAGGAGCGGTGTCATGGAAAAGCATGAAACAAACCTTGACAACTTCATCCACCATGGAGGCAGAGTTTGTAGCTTGTTATGAGGCCACTTCACAAGCACTTTGGTTACAGAATTTCATCTTAGGGCTTCAGGTGGTCGATTCAATTTCTCGACCTTTAAAGATTTTCTGTGACAACTCTACAGTAGTTATGTTTTCTAAGAATAACCAGAGTTTTGGAAGGTCAAGGCATATTGAAATTAAGTATCTTGTTGTTAGAGAGAGGATTCAGAACTAGTTAGTGTCAGTGGAACACATTGGTACACAACATATGATTGATGATCCCATGACTAAGGGTTTGTCACCTATGTTGTATAACGAGCATGTTACTCAAATGGGTCTTGTGGACTCATTTGATGTACTTAGTTAGTGGGAGTTATTGTAATGGCTCAGTTCCGACACTTTGTAATTGTGATCACATTTATTTATTATTGTTTTTAACCTCTCTTATATAATGTTTTTCCATATTGGTGCACATGTGTATGAAACATTGTATTGTGTCTTATTATAAGATATGTTGTGTCCTTAAATGAGACACTGTTGTGTCCTTCATTGAGATACTGTTGTGTCCTTCATTGAGACACTGTTGGACCTAAGCATAACATTTATATTGAGTCGACCAATGTACATGCGTTATGAGATTTATCATTCTTCTCCCCACTTGTTTTGTAATATCATTTAAATAACGTTCAAGTGGGAGGATATTAGATAATGAACTTTATTAATTAATAATCATATAATTTATAATTAAACCAAGTGGGAGAATGTTATATATTTGGTTTATTTATAAATTATAAAGTTTATTATCTAATATTAAAGGGCGAAATGGTAAAGTAAATTAAGGAAGTTATGGAGCTGGTTGATAGAACTAACTCCAATAACTGAATTTTCTATTATAAATAAACAAAGGCAAGTCCCAATCTTTTATCGCGAATTTTCAAAAGGAAATTCTGTGCTTACCAATTCTTGCTCTCCATCAAGCTTTGCACAAAAGAAGTAAAACGATTGAAGATTTGTTGATTCTTTCTTCACTATTGACATCTATATGACAGGAGGTATGTTTATTTATTTATTTTTACTGTGATTCATGGAGATCCTGTGTGAAAATTTTCTATCAATAGCTGCTATGTTTGGGCATGAAATCTGAGTTTTGATGGGGCGTTTTTCAAATTTTACTGGTTTGTAGTGAAGAACAAAAAGATTATTGGTTGGTTGTGTGTCATTGAAGCTGTTGTCCATGATGTTTGTTGACGAACAAGAAGAGAAAAAAAAAAGTGGAAAATCTAACTGATAGCCGTGATATGCAAACAAGAAAATAGGGGCTTTGTGATTTGGAACAAGAGCATGATTTTGGGACGATGCTCTATTTTGAAAAGGAAACGAAGAACGTGAATTGGGACATATGATTTGGGCATTTGCTACAAATTGTTGTGATGAGATGAGCTTGGGATTTGAAGACTGAAATCTCTGATTTTGTTTGTGCAAATCGCGATGTGTGTGTATGTGGTTTGATTTCGGCTGGTTTGATGTGTTTTTCTTGAAGATGAACGTGATTGATGACTGCTTGGTTGAGAAAAAAAAATGAAGAACATGATTTTACAGATGTTGGAAGCTTGTTGAATGTGATTAAAGTGTGTTCGAGTTGCTGGAATTTAATTCAAACCCGCTTGAGTTTTTGGACGCAGATTGGGTTTGTCGAGTGTGAATTAAACCTATGGTGTGTGGTTTGATTTTTGAGTTCTCTAGTTTGATTTGATGATGAACGAAAAATAGGAAAAAACTAAAAAAAAAAAAATTCTCATGTTGAAACAAAAAAGATGATGAATAGTGCATGGTTTAAAATTCTGATTTGATTTTGGCAAAGGAGCTGATGCGTGTCGGAGCGAAAGAAAATTTTTAGCAACAAAAGAGTTCCGTCGTGGGGCGTCACTCGTGCGAAGATAGAAGAAGCAACAACTTCAAAGAGCATATTTTTGATTTGGATTGTCAAAAATAGAGGTATGATATTAAAATTTTTTGGGTTCAAAATTTTAGTTTGAAGCTTGAAAGGTGCGTCGTTTTGGTCGGAAAGATACGAAAGATTTACTTTAGCTATTTATTTATTTAATTTTTGTAATTTTGAACTAAAATTAGTTTAAAATAAATTAGTAATTTAACTTATTTTAAATGTTTAGAAAATTCAAAAAGAATATCTAATATTTTTAGAAAACTTAAATTAAAGAATTCTTCGGATTCAATCCAAATTTAAAAGATTTTCACTTTGAATCTTAATTTAATTAAGGATAATTTTTAGACAGTCGGTGAACAATAATATTAGAGACTTAAAATTAAACAATTTTAATTAAAAAAAACATGACAAATAAAATTTTGAAAGCTCTAAATTTACTACAAGAAATAAATAAAATTTAAATACTGAAACTAAACTTAGGTTATCTAGAAGTCTTATTTTGTTTGAAATCAATTTAATTAAGATATGACTAAATTATTTAAATTTGTGGAGACTCGGATATTAGACATCTAATTTTATGTAGAAGCTTGAAAATTAATCATTAAAGTTTTAAATTCATATTAAGAAATTCGAAAGACTTAGAAATTGTTTTAAATTAGATTATATAAAATTCTAGAATTTTTGAAATAATTCAAATTAGTTGAAAATTAATCATGAGAGTTTTATTTTTATATTAAAAGTTTGAATTAGAAAAATTAATATTTTTCTACACTATAAGCATAAAAGTATTTTAAACATAACTTTAATAAACACTGAAAATCTTAAAATAAATAAGAATAATTTTTTTTATTTCAGCTTTGGGAACTTTATTTTGAATCGAATAAGATTAGTTAAAATTAATATTTAAACTTTATAATTAATTTAAAAATTATTTAAACTTAAGAATATTTTGAACAAGATTAAATATGAATTAAGAACTTAGAAATTTTAGATTTTTAAGAATAGCTCGAAGAAAAGCAAGGGAGCCCTAAGGATCTGAAAAATACAGGTGGGTGTGATTTTCTTGCTCATACGTATTATATATATTTAAAATTCGAAGCATTTGTTTGAATAGTTATAGGTTACTAAAATTTTATTATAAAATTGATTGAAATTGTTTGGTGTGTTTGAATGAGTGTGATAAATTATTTTTGTTTATGCATAATTATTTCATGACATGCTTGAATAGAAACCATACATTTAGATTTATTGTATTATTGCGTATATGAATAGGAAAACATGCATTTAGATTTCATTATTTATTTATGCGCCTTATTATTTAACTTACATGCATAATTTGATTTATTATCTATTGAATTGTGAAATACTTTGGTATTATTGAACTTGTTTGTAAAACTAAAATAAGACAAAGGATTATTAAGAATCCACGTACCGGTGCAATTGACGAGCCTGAAGAGGGCCGATGTGATATCTTCTATATGCCACCACTTGAGATCGACGAGCTACAAGGCGGATTGTAGGTATTCTCAACCCTGAGCTGTCTAGGACAACTAAAAGTCCTTGAGAGATGGTACTCCGTGCTAGCAAGTACACTCCCTTAGATTGTGACTCTGACAAGTAACTGACCTTAGGCGTTACCTGAGATTTGTTTCTGGTTCAGATCACAGGGAATACAGAGAGGCATCTCAACCCTCTTCCGGTCTCATAATTCGACCAAAACCAAATGGATGCTTGAAATGCCAAATGTTTGAAAGTGTTTGTAATGTTTTGAGTTTTGATCTATATAATGCATGAGTTGTGTAGGAATGATTCACTGAGCTTTCGAGCTCACTCCCATTTTATTTTTTAGGAACATTTGGACATAGTGCACAACTGTCTACGTCAGAAGACTTATACTCAGATTGGACACCCGTGGGAGAGGTCGTCCGAGATAGGAGGTTATAGAGATTCTATTTTACTTTGTATTGTAGTAGCACTGCATGTATAATTTTAATTGAATTTAATTTCACTATTTATACGTAATTATTTTGGTTTTGGATTTTAGATGATCAAATCAGTGTAAGATGATTTTGATGTTTTCATCCGTTGTTGCATTTACTCCGATGATTTTTCATTATTTGTTGCATGAATTTTGGTGAACACAGGGAAGGGTTGTTTTGATCTTTTATTTTGTATAAAACGTATTTCCCGACATTGATTTGAGAACTAATTGTTATGAGCTTGATTTTTTAAAAAAATTTTGACAGAAGAAAATTTCAGTAGCATTCTGATTCTCAACCGGCGACGATCCACACGTGAGGTAACACATGACAAGAGGTCCGATTAAGAGTTGGGTAATTACAAGTGTGAGGTTTAAAATGACTCAAATTTCAGTCTAAACGGACGTTCCTAGCCTCTTCAAATGATGTCTGAAAAATGCTTCCCCAGAATTGCCTCCTATTGAAACTGTTGAAACAGTAAGTAACAAGTCAACTTCAAGACTGTGGTTAGGATCTCAATTTTCATTTTTTATTACTTGGAGTTCGAAATACACACAATAAGAAAGAAAATGAGGGGTTTTTACCTCAAGAACGGATCTCAGATGGGTTGGGAATCACCCCCTCAGATGGGTTGGGAATCAAATGAGGGGACATTACTTCAGTCGTAGCAATGTCCAACAACACCTTTTCGTGGTCGTCTTAGCCTCAACGGATGGAAACTTCGACCAATGGCTTGTGCAATGTTGTAGAGGATAGTAAGAGCTTTCCAAAGAGTCCTAAATCACTGAAAACAAATGCTAATTGAGGGAGAAATGAATTCTGGAATATAGGTTGCAGAAATTGAAAAATGAGATTTCTGCTCAAGATGGAGATTTTGTTGCATGTTGAGGTGGCCTTGCATGGCAAATAGGAGTGCCATGTGGCCATCCACGTGGCCCATGACTTGTCATGCAAGGTGATTTATTGGGAACATGTATTGGCTTGCTTAGGAGGTTGAAAGGATGGCAAAACCATATCTCAAAAACCATGAGATTTGCTAGTTTTCTGGTGAAAAAAACGCTTGAAAAATCAGAAACTCGTCAAAAAAATTGTGCAAAACCAAGGAGAACCAGAAATTGGGCATGTGAGCCACCTAAGCAAGTGGGTCGGCCCATGCGCCGTGGGCCAATTGTGCGCCCAATCGATCTGAGACAGGCCATCAGCCCATCCCATTGGCCTGATCGGCTCGAGCCGATTTTTGGCCCGTGCGACTAAAATCCGATCTGATTATATATATTTGCTTTTGCTTTTGTATTTCTTCCCCTTTGTATATACATATATACATGTATATACTTAAAATTTCATCATTTTTTTGTCATTATTATTATAATTATTTGACTTATATTACTATTTAAAATTTTCAATTACACACAATTTTCATCATTTATACAATTATTTTTTAAAAATTGAATAATTCACCCAAAAATTACATTTTTCTCCCAAAAATTCTATTAATTATTTTAAAATTTTAATAATTACTCTAAAAATCAATAAAAATTATATTCCTCTAAAACGTACATTTTCTTTATAATTTCATGTATACTCTCCTCAAAATTATATTTTTTCAATTATTCTAATTTTTAATATATAATTTAAAATTAAAAAAATTAAAAAGTTTATGTATTTTCATTAAAATTTTATAAAAATATATGTATTGAACCCCTTATTTTTTGTGTATCAAATTATGAGTTGTCACAATTATAATATCTTATTTATATAATATAAGATATTATATTATATAAATTATGGGTTGTCACAATCAACTTCAAAACTCCATAAAATGTGGTTAGGATCTCAATTTCCATTTTTTATCACTTGGAGATCGAAATACACACAATAAGGATGAAAAATCAAGGGTTTTAACTCAAGAACGGATCTCGGATCAGCTGAGAATCACCCTCTTGAAGTTTGCTCTAATACAAGTTTCTACAAAATTTCTGCCACAACAATGTCCAACAACACCTTTTTGTGGTCGTCTTAGCCTCAGATGGATAAAAACTTCGATCAATGGCTTGTGTAACGTTATAGAGGGTAGTAAGGGCTTTGCAAAGAGCCTTAGATCATTGAAAACATATGCCAATTGAGGGAGAAATGAACTCTGGAATATTAGGTTGTAGAAGCTGAAAAATGAGATTTTTGCTTAAGATGAGGGTGTTGTTGCATGTAGAGGTTGCCTTGCGTGGCAAATGGGTGTGCCATGTGGCCATCCACGTGGCCCATGAGTTGTCATATAAGGAGACTTTTTGGTACAATGTATTGGCCTGCTTAGGGGGTTGAAAGGATGGCAAAACCATGACTCAAAAATCATGGGATTTGTTGATTTTTTTTATGAAAAAATGCTGAAAAAATGCAAAAATTCATAAAAAGAAAATCGAGTAAAACGAACGAGAACCAGAAATTTGACACGTGGGCCTCCTAGGCAAGTGGGTCGGCCCACGCGTTGTGGGTCGCCCAGGCAAGTGGGTCGGCCCAGGTGTCGTGGGCCAAATTTGCACGGGCCGTTGGCCCATGCACCCAACCTGCCTGGGACGGGCCATAGGCCCACTTCGTTGGCCCGATTTGGGCCATAGGCCCACTTCGTTGGCCCGATTTGCTCGGGTTCACGGCCTGTGCGGCTGAAATTTGATTTGATATATACATATTTGCTTTTGCTATTGTATTTCTTCCTCTTTGTATATACATATATACATGTATATACTTAAAATTTCATCATTTTTTCTCATTATTATTATAATTATTTGATTTATACTACTCTTCAAAGTCTCCAATTACACACAATTTTCATCATTTATACAATTATTTTTCAAAAATTGAATAATCCACAAAAAAAATTACATTTTTCTTCCAAAAATTTCATTAATTATTCAAAAATTTAATAATCACTCCGAAAAATCAATAAAAATCATATTTCTATAAAAATTATATTTTTCTTATAATTTCATGTATTCTCTCATCAAAATTATATTTTTCTTAATTATTCTAATTTTTTAATAAATAATTTAAAATTATAAAAATTAAAAAATTCATGTATTTTATTAAAATTTTAAAAAATATATGTATTGAACCCATTAATTTTTGTGTATCAAATTATGAGTCATCACAATTATAATATCTTATTTATATAATATAAGGTATTATAATATTTTCTATATAATATACTAACAGTAGTCTTCAACTTGCTGGGAGAACAGCTAATAACATGAAAATAAATTCATAAAAAATATATAGGAAAAACTAGTGTAAAGTATGTAGGAAACACTAATATGGTAAAGCAAAAATGACCGAGGATGGTTGGTCAAAGCATCAATAGGTAGCTACTATAATGCTATAATATAACCACATATTCACAACCTAAAATATGTTCCAATCGACTTTCTACCTATTTGTGGCCGTGAGAATAGTTTTATGACATTCCCGATTGTTGTGATTAAATGTTGAGGACCCAACATTTTTAGTTTTGTTATACTTTTTCAATTTTGTCTCTCAAATTTGTAGGAGTTCCTACTTAGTTGTGACTAAATAACTTACATTACATATCTTCATTAATTTACAATCAATTATCATAAAAATGCAAGATCCCATAGATTAATTATGAATTGGAATCATATTACTTTAACAATGAAAGTGTCAAAATAATAATAATAAT
>JAJIYU010020756.1:0-10315 GCA_030144865.1 Tinospora cordifolia | reverse complement strand
GAAGTCTACCTCTAAGACCACGACCCAAGAAGATACTGAAACCAAGGGAAAAATCCTCATGACTTTCCAAATTCAAGGGTCTCATACGGCCGCTCGCAGTTTGGCCTAGTTGGGGATACCCACGATGACGTCCTGGGACATCCGAAGAACCTCAACGCGATGTACCACCAGTGCCCGTCCATCGCCCCGGTACGTGGAGTTCTTAATAAACCTTTAATGTTCTTTAGTTTCACAATCATAGTTTTCATTCCACACAGCATACAAACATGCTTATTCAAATGCTATCCTAAGCAAAGAAAGCCAATAAACATCAAGCTGATCATAACATCTTAGTACTATAAAACGAGTAACCAGACATTATGATATCATGTTAATCAATCCACCCAAGGCATACAATCCTAGCATGATACTAAGTACAAGAATTTAAACATAGATCATATTCCGCATCCTACATCCGCATAATACTAAAGAGTGAGGAAGAGATAATCAACCCCACCTGTGCGTGCCGGAATATCGCTGGGTCGTCGCTCCTCGCACAACAGTCCAATATCATTAATTTGCATCATTAGATGGTAATGATACATTACTTTGGGCCTTTAATACACATCTAACACAACCCTAAAGGTCTGTTATCACTCAGTACTTTAGAGTGTACCCAAAACACTCCAAAATGACATCCAAGTCCATTGACTGCGCTCAGTACAGTGTGGACTAAGGTCTACACACCATTTCTCACCCAATAGTGGGATTTCATCCATGTACACCATACTTGTGAGTTTCATTCCAGTTTAACACTTAAATCTAGTGTTTTGGACATCCAATAATCATTTAAACACATAAACTAACTAAAGAATGGTTGTTTACATTGTTTACTCATCAAAACCCATTGATCAAGCCTCAAAAACGGGATTTCCTTTCAATGAAATTGATCCCTTCATTTCTATAACCACACAACCATTCTAAATCCATCATACTAGTGTCCAAACACACATACAAGGAAATACACAATGGTTCCTCAAGTTTGGCTTGGTTTCTAGCCACTAAACTCACAATACCAAGTTCATGAACGGATCTTAATCACTTTGATTCACTAACTATTGATAGATACTCTTAGATGAGCTCAAATCTTAAAGAAAACTCAAAGAAAATCAGAGAACTCACCTGAGAATCGCTCTCCCGTCGCTCTCTCCAAATCCTGGATCGTTTCAGTGCAAAATGGGAAAATCTGCCCTTGAAATCTATATATAGCTCGCACACGGACCGCGGTCGTCGTCAGACGGACCTCGGTCATTGGACAGATTTCTCTTCATGGACCTCGGTCTTCACTTTATGGACCTCGGTCATTCCTTTATGGACCTCGGTCGGCACTTTACGGACCGCGGTCACCAATGTGACCTAGTTTATCGGTTTTGCACATTTCCATTGATGATCGCGTCGGCCTATAAGGACCGCGGTCCACAGTGTGTTTTGCACTTTTTCTAGGTTTTTCTCATCACGGACCGTGGTCGGCAACAAGATGCCTTGTTTTTTAACACTTTTCCCTGCACGTTTCTAGCTATCCGAATGTTTTAATAAATTTTATCTTGATTAAATATCATACAATGATAATTAAAAACAAGTTTTCAATCATTTTTATATTTATTTTGATTTTTTTTGAAATATTCATATTGACGTGGACGCATTACAAGTCTTAGGGTGATTACACATTCCCATAAATACCACCATATCACCTTGAAAGAACTATAATTGTGAAACATGGTTTGGAGATAAACTAGTTATGGTCAACCTTCATGTCTTACCATTCCATGCATGGGTATAGCATGATATTGGGCATGGATTGGATGACCCAGTATCAAAATTAGATTAATTGTCACAAATAGAGTCACACGAACTCTACATTCAATAGAACTTTTAATAGAACTAGTAAAGTCTATAGCAAAGTGCAGAGAATACCAATGAATCCTATGACGGTGACATTATGCTGCACGACTCAAAGTAGAGTCTTTAAGCAGTTGGTAGATAAGGATACACTGAAGCACAGTTAGGGATACAAGATACTCAACTTGTGAAGAATTTTACTGAGATTTTTTCCCCATATAACTTACAAAGACTATCACTACAAAAGGAGGTTGAGTTCAAGATTGAAGAGTACCCAAGGACTAATCTTATAGCCATTCCACCTTACCAAATGGCACCCATAGAATTAATAGAGTTTAAAACTTAATTAAATGAGCTCTGTGAAAAAGGGTTCATTCGACTTAGTAAATTGCCTTAGGGAGTTTCAGTTTTTTTTGTCAAAAATAAAGATGGATTCATGAGGTTATGTATTGACTAACAAAGACTGAATTAGGCTATGGTGAAGAATAAATACCATGTTAGTTGCATTGCATGCTAACATTATTATATATGTTTTATATATGTTTTGCATGGTTTTAGCTTGGAAAATGACACATTTATTTATAATTAGATGCATAATCATTTATATTAGTATTGCATATTATTTATACAATTAGAGAATTTCAATATGGTTTTCATGTGTTTATATTTGTGGTTTAATGTCCAAGGAAGGTTTTCTATGGTTTGTGCAGTTTAGATTATGCAAAAAGGGACATACACGTAAGATACAAGAAGGATATGGCCAAAGACTTGAAGGAATGCGCCAAAACGCGAAGAAAACAACAAAAAGCAAATACAAGAGGCACTACTACGATAGTGCAGGAAAAACTAGCCAATGACATGATGAAGTGTGAAATTTTGCGAGAAGAAAAGTCGAGCGATGATACCATGGTTCTATACCACAGTAATGCGGCAAAGATATTCAAAATTCATGGTTTTTAGATGGGATTAAGAGATGAGCAATATTATCATGGTTTGATACCGCGTTAGTGCGATTAGGATTTTAGGGTTTTTAAGTTGTGTTTTACGAGTTTTGAGTGGACCTATATAAATAGAGTTATGTATTAGGTTTTTCATAATTCCTTTTGTTGGTTCTAACTGCTATTGATGACCAGAAAGAAGAGAAGAGAGCAAAAAAAAAAAAAAAACAAAGAACAAGGTCAAAGCTGCAGAGTATGATCTTTGATTTGTTTAATTCTTTGTGATGTGAACTATATATGATGTTTGGCTAAGTTATTTTGATTTCTAGGATGTAAGTTAGATTGTAGGAACTTTTGATTTTTATTTTGATTAATCTATTCAGAGGTATCATCTTATACTCTGTGTTCTTAATGCTTTTTATTGACTGGCCATTTATAAATTGATTTCAGATTGTTAACTAACTCGAGAGAGATGTTTAACAATTGGATAATCAGAGTATAGACTTAGAAAAATCAATTGACTAAGACATTGTTGATTCTATAGGAGGTTGCACGTGATTACTGTGTTTATTGCATTAGTTTGTTAACTGTATGCCTTGAGGGGGGGTATTAGGGAAGAAACTAATAATAGGTATTGAGGCGCCTCGAGAGAGGGTTTTAATGATTAGTGGTATTACCTATAAAAACAGGAAGGAGATTAATTGAAATAAAGATTAAAGTTGAATATATTATATTTTACTATCCTAGAATCTTATTTGATACAATTTTAAAATCAACAATCATTTGTTTTCCATTTAATTTTTGTTTAAAGTATTCAAACCTCAATACGAAGCCTTAATAAAGTTAAGACTAAAATTAAATTCGAATTTAAGGTTGTTAACAATATACCGTTCCTTGAGGACGATATTCAATTTCATACCATATATTACTATTGCAATCCTGTAATCGCCTTAAGTCTTATAATACGTCCATGTCAATATGAATTTTTGAAAATTCTAAATAAATATAAAAATGATTGGAAACTTGTTTTCAATGATTATCGTATGTTATTTAATCAAGATAAAATAAATTAGAACATTCGGATAGTTAGAAACGTGCGAAAACTGCGAAATCGGGAATAATCACGCATAGACCGCGGTCCACATGGGTCAGATCGCGGTCCGTGGTGAGAAAAATATGGAAAAAAGAAAAAAAAATACACTGTAGACCGCGGTCCTTATAGGAAGACCGTGGTCATCAGTGGAAATATCATCGAAAAGAGAAACTAGGTCACATGGTGACCGTGGTCCGTAAAGTGCCGACCGCGGTCCATAAAAGGATGATTGAGGTCCATAAAGTGAAGATCGAGGTCCATGAAGAGAAATCTGTCTGAGGACCGAGGTCTGTCTGTCTCTGACCGCGGTCCATGTGCGAGCTATATATATGTTTCAAGCTTTGATTTTCTCATTTTGCACTGAAACGGCTTGGGATTCGGAAGAGATGACTGGAGAGTGATTTGAAGGTGAGTTTCCTGATTTTCTTTGAGTTTTCTTTAAGATTTAATCTCATAAGAAGCTATTAATGGTTAGTGAATCAAAGAGATGAAGATCCGTTTGGGAACTTTGTGATGTGGGTTTGGTGGTTGGAAACCAAGCCAAACGTGATGAACTATTGTTTATTCCCTTGTATGTGTGTTTGGACACTAGCATGATGGATTTAGAATGGTTTTGTCGTTATAAAAATGAAGGGATTGATTTCATTGAAACAGAATCCCGTTTTAAGATTTGAAACAATGGGTTTCGGCGAATAAACATTGTAAACAACCATTCCTTAATTGGTTTATGTGTTTAAATGACTTTTGGGTGTCCAAAACACTAGATTTAAGTGTTAAACTGAAATGGAACTCGCAAGTATGGCGTATACATGTGAAATCCCACTATTGGGTGAGAAATTGTGTGTAGACCATGGTCCACAGGACCGACAGCGGTCAATGGACTTTGATGTTATTTTTGGAGTGTTTTGTGTACACTCTAAAGCACTAGTTGATACCGGACCCCTAGGGTCGGGTTAGATGTGTATTAAAAGCCCAAAGTAATGTATCATTACCATCTAATGATGCAGATTGACGATATTGGACTACTATGCAAGGAGCGACGATCCAGTAGTATTTTGACGTGTACAGGTGGGGTTGACCATCTCTTATTCACTCTTTAGTATTATGCGGATGTAGGATACAGAATATGATCCATGTTTAAATTCCTGTACTTAGTACCATGCTAGGAATGTATGCCTTGGGTGGATTGATTAACATGATATCCTAATGTCTGGTTACTTGCTTTCTAGTACTAGGATATTATGATTTGCTTGGTGTTTATTTGCTTTCTTTACTTAGGTTAGCAATTGAATAAGCATGTGTGTATGCTGTGTGGAATGAAAACTATGATTGTGAAACTAAAGAACATTAAAGGTTTATTAAGAACTCCACGTACCGGGGCGATGGACGGGCACTGGTGGCACATCACATTGAGGTTCTCCGGATGTCCCAGGACGTCATCGTGGGTATCCCCAACTAGGCCAAACTCCGAGCGGCCGTATGAGCTCGCAGTTTGGCCTAGTTGGGTCGTGGTCTCAGAGGTAGACTTCTGTGTTATAAAGATGTCGTGCCTGATTGTGTTCAGGACCACAATTGGGATACCGAGGGTGGTTCACTCTTTCGATTAATTCCTAATATCAGATGGTAAATTCCTGATGTTAGAGTGCAACGGATAAACTGACTAAGTGTTTGAAACACCCCTAATGATTTGAAACTGTTTGCATGTTTCGTATGCTCGTTTGTATAATGCTATTGATGTGTAGGGGAGATCCACTGGCTTTCAAGCTCACCCCATTTTTATTTTACAGATACTCATGAGCCCAGCACTCAGTGAGAATGCTGACCGGAGATTAGAGGATGTATAGAGAGGGAGAGAGAGTGATATTTTTGTTAAACTATCTCTTGGTTTTGTACAGTTTTTACGATGTATATTTGAATCTGGACCGGAGGGTCATGTATCATATTTTTGTATATGTATTCATAGGATTGTTTTACCATTTTGAACACTGTTTTTGTTTTGATTGATAAACTGATGATTTTTAGTTATGGTATGTTATACAGTGTTCAATAATTTAGAAAGGTTTGATCCGAAAAGTGCTTCCGCTACTATTATCTTGATTTCCAGTATAAATATGATTTTGAACATCCGGTGAATTCGATGTGCAATTAATTGCTTAGTGAAGCTTGAATAAAATGTTTATTTGAACTTAAACCTCGTGTATAGAGGTTGATGAATTGATAGAATGATAATAACTGTCGACACCCGGGGCCTCAGCAGACCACGCGCCAAGCTTGGAGCCGCGCGATGCCCGACGACAGGGCCTCAAATTAACAGACATAATGTCCGGTCTGGGGGTCGGGGTGTAACAGAGTTTTTGGTATTAGAGCTCAGTGTTCGACAACACTAGGCATGACTGGATTTTTCCTGGCCAAGTAATGCCAGATGGAACTATTTTTATAATAATGTGATCAAAATGAAAAGAAAATTTCACCGAATTTGATTTTCACTGGAAACGATTTCGATCTGATTGTTTTTGAAAAGAGAGTTAATAGAAGAAATTCACTAGTGATTATGTGGCTAGAAGTCTAGAAAAGATTTAGGTGATGTTAGGTGCTCAAGTGACCATTCACAGACGAATTTGAGTATGGGTAGTAGCCCTGTAGATAGAGTTTCACTCCCTGCAAGAGATGCGCTTCCATTGGATAGTAGCCCTGTAGGTGGAGGCTTTACTCCCTATGAGTGATGCGCTTCCTTTGGATAGTAGCCCTGTAGGCCGAGTTTTACTCTTTGTGAGTGTTGTGCTACTTTGGAAAGGATTCAGGGAACTTGAGACTGAGGGCATCACATAGAAGTGAGAGTGAGTCGGATTGGCGACTCAACTGTTGAATCAACAATCCAAGTCTTGTAACCCTAGGTTTAGGGAAGACCGGGTGATGTTTTGAAGACAGTGGATCTCAATAAAGCTTTTAGGATATAAGCTAGAGACATATAACATGAAAACGCACACTTGTTTTGGTCATGACTCGATTCAGGAGGATTCTATATCCTTTGGGGGTATGGAGGAATCTTGGACTCGAAGAATGACAGACCATATATGGTGAGTGATTGATTCTTGGGTAGAACATGTACGCACTATATTCTACTGGTATGGGATGGTCACGTATGGTGGGTCTTGTGTTTGCTTTAAGGAGCGAGACACTTGCAAAATTGTAATGGGCGATGAACGAACTCTTTGGAAGAACTTGCACGCACTATATTCTACTGGTATGGGACGGTCGCATACGGTGGGTCTTGCATCATCCTTAGAGACCAGGATTTGGCATAAATATATAATAGCCGTAATGGAACATGGATTCCATTATGCTAGCGTGCATTGTTTGGTTGATTGTTGGGTGTTTGCTTTGGATATATGTGATATCACTATTTTAAGTATTGACACACAAATTCTTGTGCCCAGAACTGAATAAAATGCTGTCGATTTAGAAGCATAAAACCTTAGGCCATTGAAACATATCGAAAACCAAGAGACATGAACTTAGAGTCACAGTAGCACGATGAACGCGAAGGGTATAGGTGAGTTGAAATGAATGTCTATTAACACAAGTCATGGTATCCAGCTTGAAGTAGAAATGCAGTTATATTCATTTAAATTATTGAATTTTCTACTATTTTATGACTACACTGTTGGATACTGAAGGTGTGCTTTTGACTTGAAGATAATGCCGAGAGTTAGAAGACGATGCAGACTCCGTAGGGGTAAGTCCAGGAGAGAGGCTACGGAGAAGCCAGTACAGACAGAGGAGGGTGTTACCGAGGCGGTGACGCCAGCTGCCATTACAGTATCCCCAGATGTTCTCGTAGATATGATACAAAGAGCGGTGGATAGGGCAGTAGATAGGGCCATGACGAGCCGGTACCCTACAGAGTGTTCTCAGCCTCCCATACGGCCTCCAGTACCTGCACAGACGTCTACACCGACGTCTGTACCTGATGAGGCAGCGATTCCAGTGACATTACCCCTTGAGAGTTCAGCACAAACGGCTAGCAAGTCCGCCGGTTATGATAAAGAGCAGAAGGACCTAGCTATAGAGTTTCAGAAGCTGCGTCCTAGCCAGTTTGAGGGACAGGCAGATCCTATTGCAGCAGATAGATGGTTCATAGAGATGGATAAGCATTTGACGCTGCTAGGACTGACTGGACCGAGGAGAGTAGCTTTGGCAGTACATCAGATGGTGGGACTAGCCTACCACTGGTGGAAGATGATATTGGCATATCCGACCATTGATGAGACAGTGATGACCTGGGATGAGTTCCAGACACTGTTTTATGATACTTTCTTCTCGTCAGCACGGAGGTCCCAGGTGTGATCACATTTTATCAGACTGACGCAGAGGACATTGACTGTGACAGAGTATGAACACAGGTTCACAGAACTATTAAGATTCTGCCCAGAGATGGTTGTGGATGAGTTACTGAAGACGGAGAAGTTTATAGAGGGTTCGAGGATGGAGATTAGGAGAATGATCATGCCTCTGAGGTTTAACTACTTTTAGAAAGGCTGTTGTAAGGGCCCAACATGTAGAGAGAGACATAGAGTTTGGGCAGTCGCTCAAGAGTAAACAAAAGAGACCGTATTCAGGTCAGACATTTGGAGCCCCACAGTAGAGGAGAGACCAATGACGACCATCTAGAGCACCTACTGCTAGTGGTCAGGCCCAGACTTCAGGACAGCAGCAGCGGATTGGATTAGGTCAGATGAGAACTGAGTAGAGGGAGTAGGCCAGGAAGTTAGGACTGTGCTTCTCGTGTGGCCAGCAGGGACATATGGTTAGAGATTGCCCTACCAGAGCTCCAGCACTAGCACAGCAATAGTCAGGGCAGGAACAGAGTAGTCGGCTGTAGCAGAGGCAGACATGGTCCCAGACTAGACAGAGAGAGCAGGCCAGATTGTATGCAGTAGAGGCCCAGACAGCGCCGACTCCTGCGGTTGATGGTATGTTTTTGTTGTTTGGTGTTGCTGTGCATGTCTTGTTTGATTCTGATGCCACACGGTCTTTTATTTCAGAAAAATTGGTGAGTAAACTGAGACTTGCCACGAGGCCATTGGCAATACCATTGGATGTTGCCACGCCGATAGGCGAGACAATGAGCTCACAGAAGTATTGTGGAGTTGAGTTCAGATTTGGAGACTAGTTGATTCCTGCTGAACTCTGTTTACTCCATTTTTTTGGCTACGACGTGATATTGGGAATGGACTGGTTTACCCAATATCAAGCACAGATTGATTGCTAGAGGAGGAGAGTTACTATACAGTTGCCATCAGGAGAGACACTAAGGATTGATGGGGATATTCGGAGACTGCCTATGAGTTCTACACTTGCTTTGTTGTATGCCATTCATCAGAAGGGAGACTTCAAGCAGCTAGCGGATGAGGATGTAGAGGGGACCACAGATATTCACAGTATTCCTATGATACAAGATTACATAGATATATTCTCAGAGGATCTACCTGGACTTCCACTTCACAGACAGGTAGAGTTTAAGATTGAGTTGCATCCCGACACTAATCCCATCGCTATTCCACCCTATAGGATAGCATCTGTGGAGTTGATAGAGTTGAAAACTCAGTTGGACGAGCTCCTGGTGAAGTGATTCATCAGACAAAGTGAGTCACCATAGGGAGCTCCAGTCCTATTTGTGAGAAAGAAAGACGGTTCTATGAGGCTATGCATAGACTACCGGAAGTTGAACAGTGTTACTATCAAGAACAGATACCCTTTACCACGGATTGATGACCTCTTTGATCAGCTCAGTGGAGCACAGTACTTTTCTAAGATAAATCTGAGGTCAAGGTATCATCAGTTGAGGATTCGGGAGTCTGATATATAGAAGACAACCTTCACGACGCGGTATGGCCACTATGAGTTCACGGTCATGCCATTTGGTTTAACTAATGCTCCAGCCGCGTTCATGAACCTGATGAACAGAATCTTCAGTCGTTTTCTTGACCAGTTTGTACTAGTATTTGTTGATGACATTTTGGTATATTCCCGATCAGAGACTAAGCACATGCAACACTTGCAGACTATTAGGGAAACACTAAGGCAGAATAAATTATATGCCAAGTTTAGTAAGTGTGATTTTTGGATGAAGCAGGTTAAGTTTCTTGGCCATGTGGTCTCAGCATAGGGAATAGCACTAGATCCGGTGAAGGTGCAAGCAGTATCCGACTGGCAGCAACCCACTACAGTGACAGAGATCAGGAGTTTTCTTAGGTTGGCTGGGTACTACCACAGGTTTATTAAAAACTTCTCGAAATTGGCGGGTCCAATGACTAAGCTAACTAGAAAGGACGAGAAATTCATTTGGAGTGAGCAGTCCTTTCAGGAGCTTAAGCAGAGATTGACTACAGCACCGGTACTCATC
>JAJIYU010020755.1:0-10282 GCA_030144865.1 Tinospora cordifolia | reverse complement strand
TGTGTGTGTATGAAGTGATTTGGGTTGCGTTCTGGGCGAATGCCATGAAGAACAGAAATTCATAGCTGCTAGTAACCGTGAAGAAGACATCCGTGTTTTGGCTCTGGTATTGTGTGAATTGGGTCGTTAATTTTGGGGGGCAAAGAGGACCCGTGGTTACTGTGAAGAACAAAAATGACAAAAATCAGATTTGGGGCTTTTGATTCAAAATTGAATTTCGTGATGATTTTGGGCATAAATCCGTAGCGGTGTGGTGGTTTGAGAAATGAAGAATGTGAAGAACATTTATTTTGGTGTCGAATGTAGATGATGAATGAACTATAAGAGTTGGTGGTTGGCATCGCTTGCCTAAAGAAGATGATGTGAGGTACAAATTATAAACTTTTAATCTTAGATAGTATAGAAATTTATTTTGATTAATCGTCAATGTACATGAAAAAATAACAAAATTATTTTATTTAATTAGAATTTAAATAAAAGAATTATGAGAATTTGGCTAGAATATTTCTTTAGTAATTTAAATAGATCTAATCTTAGATTAAATATAAATTATTGAGGATAATTTGATAGAATAAAATTAAACTAATTAATCATTTTAATTAGAATTGGGGGAATGGTTCTCAACCATATCAATAATTTGATTCATTATTAAAAGTTTAAAAATTTTAAAGTTAAAATAGTCGAAAACATGAAAAATAAACTTCTTGAATTAAATAGCTTTTATAAGAAAATATTAAAAATCTTAGACTTCGAAACTAAATTTGGAATGTCTAGAAGTCTTATTTTGTTCGTAATTAAATTGATTATGATGTTAATAAATTATTTAAATTATAACGATTAAGTTATCAGAACTCTGATTATACGATAAGAGCTTTCAAGTAAATTATTAAAGTTGAAATTTCAAACTTAGGAAATTTAGAAGACTTAGAAACTATTTTAATTAGAATATATCAAATTTCAAAATTCTTGAATAACCTTGAATTAGTTGGAAGTAATGTTTGGACTCCATAATTATCTTAGAAATAATTTAAGCTTAAGCGTAATTCTATTAAGTGTTGAATTTTCAGATCTTTACATTGTAGACTATCGAGTGACTCGAAGGAAAGCACGAAGACCTGAAGATCGGAAGAATTAGGTTGGCGTGACTTCCTTGCTCATCTGTATTATATGGATTTAAGATTCAAAGCATTTGTTTGAATAGTTCTAGGATTACTAGAGTTTTGTTAGGAAATTTATTAAACTTGTTTGGCGTGCTTGGATGATGGGTGATGATTTATTTAAATTGTGCTTTGTTTATTTATGGTATGCGTTAATAGGAAAACATGCATTTAGATTTCATTATTTACTCATATGAATAGCCTGCATTATTTGATTTATTTTCCATGATATGTGTGATGGTTGGCATGATTGAAATTGTTTGTAAAACTAAAACAAGACGATTGTTTATTAAGAATCCACGTACCGGTGCGATTGACGAGCCTAAAGTGGATCGAGGTGACATCTCCTATATGTCACTGCTTGAGATTGTCGAGCTATAAGGCGGATCGTAGGTATTCCTACCTAGAGCTGACTGTGACAGCTCGAAGTTTTTGGGAGACAGTACGATGTCATGGTAAGTACACTCTCTTAGGCTGTGATGTGAGTGTCGATTGATTTTAGACGGTTATTGAAACCCTCTGAGATTTGATTGGGTCACAGGGAATACCGAGAGACATCTTAACCATCTTCCGGTTTTAGACTCTGACTAAAATAAATGAATGTACGAACGCCTAATGTTTGAAAGTGTTTGTAATGTTTTGGATTAGGTCTGTATAATGCATGTGATGTGTAGGATCGATCCACTGAGCTTTTGAGCTCACTTCCACTTTATTTTTCAGGTACATCTGGACATAGAGTATGATAACGTACATTAGAAGACTCACAGTTTTCGTGGATGCCTCATTGTGGAGGTCATTCGGGATAGATGGTATTTGGTTGATTATTCTGGAATAATTTCTCTTGTCTTCATTTGAATTTAAATTCAGTTAACTAGATTTGTAAGCAATATCTTGTTTTTAACATTCTTGGTTTGATTTCAAATTTTAAAGTATTACCGTTGCATTATTTGTGGATTATATTGAGAAATTATCTTGATCTTTTATTTTGTATGAAATATCTATCTAGGCATTGACTTGTAAATGAATCGTTATGAGTTACATTTGAAGAAAAAGATTTTGACAGAACGAAAATTTCAAGTAGCATATCGATTTTCAACGGGCGACGATCCACACGTGAAACGAAACGTGAATGGAGGTCCGGTTGAAAATTGGGGTTTACAACCGTACGCATTTAGTGTAATTTTCATTTAAAGCTACTAATCTAACATATAATAGAATACTAGGAGAAAAACAAGGAATAGGGTTAGATAATAAAACCATTAGGATATTAAATTTTCCTTATTGATAAAAGAAAATAAAAATTATGAAAATTAGAAAATAAAATTACTTAAGGGTGAAATATCTAAATTTTGACTTACTCAAAATTAAATTAAGATAATTATAAAATAATAAAGTTTTATCAAAAATATTAATATACATAAAATTACATCCTGCTTCCCCCCTGTGGCCAAACTGGTTCTCATTCTGAAGGACGTAATTACCATAGTACTCTCAAACCAATAATAAAAGGCACGTTCACATCACATGCAAAATGTAATATCAACCTCATGGCCACTCGAGAGGTGAGGCGTCACTTTTTCTTTTTCTTTCTATTCTTTATCTTTCTATTTATCTCAATTCTATGCGACTTCCTGTTTATAAGGACTGATATAGCTTTCCATAAACATTTTGACATCTTTTCAATAAAGAAAATCAAGTAAACTTTGAAATATAATTCGATACTCAAATCCAATATTTACAATGACCTTTAAATCAAATAAAATATATTTAAAATTGACAAGGGAAAACTATAACCAAAATGCCTAACTAAAAAAAATTGTGAAACAAGAAAAGTAAATTATGAATATAAACTACTAGGGTAAACTCTCACTAGCCACATAACCTATAATTATTGGTTTTTTGAAATGTTAGAAAAGAAGGGGGTGAGCTCAAAGAACTCAGTAAATCATCTCAAATACTTAAATCGTTATTTTAATCAAATAAAAATTGCATGTCAAACACTTTCGTAGATTAGATAATTCAAACAATTATTTGTTTATTATTGACGTTAAGACCGAAAGGAGTCCACCTCAATGTTTCAAATTTAGGAGTGAAGTCAATCCAAATGTTCAAACCCTTCAATCCGTTATTTGGGGTCAATACGAACACCCAATTTACCAATCGAGGAAGTGAGGTCAACCAAACTCTCAATTCCAAATTAAGAATTCAAATAACCTGCAAGTCGGGTCCGGGTTAGAACACTCGTGATGAAGTCCATAACCATGCCGGTATATGGTTTTCATTTTCATTAATCTTTCTTTAATGAAAAAACATACCATAACATATTGAATCAGATATAAAACAGAGAAATAATATGTAAGCATAGTAAACATCATTTTATCTTTATTATAGACATGTTATTTGATGTAGCATAGATCTTGATGTCATACACATCATTGATTCATGCATCAACATACATTCATCATACAATTCTAATTAAGCATATTCAAGGCATAACATGTACATTCAATTCAAAACATAGTCCTAAACTACAAGCATACATGCATACATTATTTGAATCAAGATAATAAGTTAACATCTGAAAATTATATTCACCTTTAACACTTAATTCCTTACCGTCATTGTACCATTATTCCAAGCCCTCTTGAGTCTTCAACCTCAAAGATTTAGATTCAATACATTATTCTTAGTGATTCATGTTTTTCTAACACTTTTAAACCACACTCTAATGATTCCTTATTTTATATAACATATAATGTGCAATGATATCATACTAGATAAATCTTAGTTTAATCTTGCTTCTGTGTACCGCAGTAGAAGAAAAAAGTACCACAGTAACCATAATGCATAAGTGAGAAACAAGAAGTGCGGAAGTATTATCGTGGCAGGCTACCATAGTAACCGGAGAGAATCACTAAAAAATAGACATGTTACCGCAGTAGACTACTGCAGTAACCAGAAGGAATCACAAAAAATGGACACATTACCGTGGTAACTGGAGTGAAGTCCCAAAGCTAGTGAAGTAGACGAGTGTAGTACTGTGGTAATACTGATCATTACTGCGGTAATCAGCATGAAAAGTGAACTTTCATGCATGTTTCTCCCATCTCTTGTTCTTATATGACCTTGACATCCTAATAACTCAAACTTTAGACCACGAATCATGCATTGAGACTTCAAAAGAGCCATTATACCGTCTTTGATCTGTTGAATCTTTTGCTTGCTCCCAAAGAATGTCTTAATTCCTTTTGAGGTTTTGTTTTTGATGATGGAAGTAAATTGATACTTTAGAAGTTGCTATAGGTGTCTTATTCTCAAAAGGATGATGAACAAAACTTGATCAAACAACTAGGCATTGATTGTACCTTGTAGAACATCCAGAAGTAAATTCTATGTCTGGAACTTGCCACTGCTATGCAATATTCTGGGTTTTCCTTCTTCTTACTACTATGGTTGTTGTGTGGGACAGCTAGAGGAATGAAAGAGTGTCAAAAGGATGGCTGAGAGAGAGAGAAGAGGGTTTGCACTTGCTTGAGTGGTAAGAATGGGGTGTTCATGCTATGTTTATATGAAGTTTAATTTGGATGAATTGGAGAAGTTTTTGTGTTGTTCCATTGGCATAACTCTTTCTCAAACTCTTCTCCTTCTATTTTTCTTGTTTCCTTTGCATGACGTATTAGTAAATGACGATTTTAGAAGTAGCTCTTACATTTGGAAACTTTACACAATCATTAGGAAACTTTTCATAATCATTTTTGCGTAGGATTTATGTTACCACTGTAGTGAAATGCATTATTGTGGTAATCAGAACACTGTGTTTTTACTGGTTCTTCATCGGTCCATTCTAGATTCTTAGAAGGATTAGTAGATGCGCCTATGAGTTAGACTTACTAAACAGGATGTCCTCAGTTTACAATGTGTTTTATGTGTTGATGCCAATAAGATATGAACTAGATTCCTTTCACACAATCCATTGGGAGGCAAACGATATCCAAAATGATGCTACATATATGAAGAAACAACGATTAAAACCCTAGATCACAAGGCACAAAGCTTAAGAACGACAGACATTCTGTTACTCAAAGTTCTCTAAAAACATCATAAAGTGGAAGAGGCGACTTGGGAACTAGAAAGTGAGATGAAAAACAAATACCTAAATTTTTTCACCAAAAATACCTAACCAGAAAAGCATTAAACAAGTAAGTATAAACTTCGAGGATGAAATTTATTTTAAGGAGGGTAGGTTGTAAGACCACAAGAATTTATAAAACTTTTTGAAAAATAATTAAAATAAATAGAATAAAATACTTGAAAATATAAATTTTAATTCTCAAGGGTAAGAAAAAAACCCAAGAGAAGTTCTTAAAGCCCAAAAGGCGAAATTTTACTACCCAGAGGTAAAATGGTTCTTTCACATAAATCAAGGGTAAAATGGAAACTTTACTACATAGAGATAATATGGTCATTTCACCCAAGCAAGTTACATAAGCAAACAACTCACGTGATGCATGTGGGCAAATGCTTATAAATATCACCCTTCCTTTCTTTGAATAAAAAAGAATGTTGAAGGCTTTAGAAGGCTCAGAATAACGGTGTAAAGATTAGAAGGATTTAAGAGTCAAAGGTGGAGATGAATACTTATACTCTTTAGTATTATTTCAATTCTAAATATGAGGCATGATTAATTGCTTATCTTTATTGAATGTTTAGAAGCGTGTTAGGGGTGTGATGACCAGTTACTTGAATGATTGTTTTCCTGTTGTATTATTGATAGCACGCTATGTGACAACCCAGCTCTCGGTATCCATCTCTGTCTTTGTTGTGACGATTCGTCGCGGGGCCGCGCGCAGAGATGGTGTGCGCCCTTTTGTTCGTTCGGTGGGAGACGCTGGGGCATCTGGTCGTTTGCCGAGAGTCGAAGGCCACGTGGTTCTATTTCGTTTCTCATTCAATATCATGTTTAAACCTTTCTTTTATGCAGGTTATAAGGTCAAAACTAAAGTGTACAACGACCATCAAAATACTCGTTCCTTTCAGTAGATGTGAAATTCATTCAAAATGCATACAACATAATTCTATTCATTCATAAATCCATAGTGCATTCATGTTTGACCAAATGAAATACTTTGTAACGAAATAACATTTCAAATTCATTTCTAAAGCATAGTATGAAGGTAAAACATGGCCCAATGGGCCTAAGTTCCTAAATGTTTAATTTACATGTGAAACAGTTTAAGGATAAAAGAGGGCACCTGCCCAGTTCAATTTAAACACTAAAATATTATTTATAACAGATGATACAACAATAAACCCAAAGAAAACTAAAAACTGTGACAACTCCCAGCGAGGTCACTACCCAAAATGACAGCCCGTATGCTGGCCCCTCCTGCGGTGTCAATGATCACCTGTAATAGAAAAGTGGGGTGAGCTCAAGAGCCCAGTGGATCATCCCTATACATCACTAGTATTATACAAACCAAAATACAAAACATGCAATCACTTTCATAACATTAGGCGTTTCACATAATTTCTTGTTTGTTACCATCTAAGACCGAAAGAGCCCATAACCCTCGATATTCCCTGTGTGGTCTGGGAGCAAATCCGGGGGTAACGCCTGAGGGTCGGTTACCTTTGGGACCACGATCTAAGGATGGAAGTCTGCAATGACTCTCCATCCGAAGACACAATCAGCTGTCGCAGTCAACTCGGGTAGGGACACCCATGATGATACCCTAAGGCCGATCACCGTGCCAGTATGTGGATTTATTAATCTTAATTTAATGTTCTTTAGTCATACATGTCATTCCAAATCATATGTGATCATCAATGTAACATTTAAAGTAAAACAAATTAGATGTGTTCAACCATTCATGGAGATCAACTCATAGAAATCTCTATCTAGCATGTTATGGCACAAGCAACCATGCATCAAGGACATACACCAAGTCAAACCCAAACATGGTCAATCAAGCAAGCCCTAACATGTTTCTAACATACCTTGAGCTAATTAAACATCATATTATGCATTCAAAATTTGGATAAGGCTAGGGAGTAAGAAAATCACACCCACATTAGTACTCCTCAATCTTGCGCGTTGTTCCTCGCCGTGCACACCTCAGATTATCAATCTATAGGGTTTTTAAAAAATGAGAATGTGTGAGTCTAAGGCATTTATGGCATAACCAAAACCCTAAGGTTTGTGTTCTTGGCACATGTGTTCCAAAATGCATCCCAAATCGGAACGAAGACAAAGGAACATTGGTACATGTCGCATTGCCGCGGTGGCCGGAGTCGGCGACATGTGCTTAGCACTTCATTACTTAGTCATTAAATTTAAAACACACATTAACTCAAGGAAAAACGGATTACACCTGAGGAAAGTGGTTTAAAAAGCTAAGAAAATAAGATCTCAAGAAGGTTTCGAGATTTACCTCAACACAAGACCCTTTTCCAAACATGCCTCAACCCAAATCCACCCTTGTTGATGTTGCTCTTGGCGGATTTAAGCTTGAGAATGGTTTGAAGAAGCTCAAACCACCCTTAGAAATCAAAGAAAACTTAAGAAATGAGATGAGAAAGTTTGGTGTGAGCTTGGAGAGAAAATTGTGATTTGCAGCGCATAAAAATTCAGATCTATGGTTTCTGCACACTTTTCGTTTATATAGAAATCGACGAATTATCGCAGTCATTGTAGCATTACGCGGTCACTGTGCAACTACCGCGGTCACTGTGCAATTACCGCGATGGACAGACTGGTGCACGTTGTTTGTTTTCTAGTTTTTCGCGTGATTACCGCGGTCGCTCGAACACCAATCGCGGTCACCAGAATGAACTTCCTTGTTTCATTTCTAGGTTTCTCCTACAATTACTGTGGTCACTATAGGACTGACTGTGGTCACCAGAACGATGTATTCCCCTTCGTTTTCTGTGTTTGTCTGGGATTACTGCGGTCACTATTCAATTACCGCAACCACCAGAATGAAATTTTTGGTGTTTAACATCTTTTCTTCGTCATTTCTCGTGCTTCCCGAATTGGTATCACTTTTACATTTATTTTAAGCTTATTTTTTTTATTAAATTTGTTATTCCACTTTATCTGTTCACTAACGACGTGGAGGTCTTATGAACTTTTAGGGTATTACACGCTATATGACTCCAATATGTGTAATACTACTTCAATGATATGCTATATGCATTGTATGATAAATAACATGTATTATGTGATCTTGTGCATGACTGATAGTGTATCAAATTATTTTATGTGTTTATATCCTGAAATGTGGATACTGTTGAATATGTTAGTGGTCATTTAACAAAGATGATTAAGAAATTTGACCATGTAACAATGCAGTGATACCTGTGGCAATAGTCTAGTAGCATCGTTAATGCTCTCAACCCAAGATGGGTGTTGATATTGTTGTTATGATTGGTGATAATAGTAAGATGAAACTGAGGATCAAGTTGAGACCTCACTCTTAAGTTTGAGTCTTGAATAGGTAATTGACCTTTGGGAGTTACTTTTGATATTTCGAACCAACAGGGAGATATGAAGGAAGGTTCTTTCGATCTTAATGACAACAATGAACAATTAAACTCTATGGATTGCCTAATGGTTGACAATTGTATATATGTTTTGTATTTTGACTTTAATAATATTTTAGATATACTTTGTATGATCCACTTGGCTCTCGTACTCACCCCACTGATTCTTTTTTAGATGATCACTAAAAACACTTGCACGAACAAGTGAAGAGAAATAATTTTGTAGCAGTGGAATGCCTCACAGTTGGGGTTGTGTAGGATTAAAGGTTTACTTACTATTTCCAATTGTAGGGGGTGAAACCTACTTTATATTTTTCATTTACTTATTGGAGTCAACCATTGAGCCAAACATTTATTATTTTGTATCAATCTCAGCCATGAGGTCGGTGTTTAATCAAAATTTAATGATAAGTTGATTTCTTTTATTTAATTGATCATCCCAATATTATTGGTTATTCATGTTATATATTAGTATGTTGTTTACTCTATTATGATATGGTAAAATTAGGAGATTATGATTGATGCTAAAAATAATAATATCTCGATTTGTAAATAGTGAAATGTGACAAAAGTAGAAGTGACTGCACTGCATCCTTGATTGTGAGACAAATATATTTATTGTGAAAAAGTCCTGAACTGGATTGTTAACATATGGTAAGAGTTTTAGTCTTTGCTTTAGAAATGTTATTTAGTACTTTTTTAATTGTTTTAATTATTGAACTTATATTACAAATTCAATCTTTTTTATTTGATCATTAAATGACATAGATTGTTTGATGACATGGTGTTGATACATTAAACGTCCTGGTTAGTTAGAAATGTGAGCAAATGATCATATAGTTAAAAATAAAACTTAGAAATGTCTCGTCCCTGATGGGTATATCTTACCAAATTTCCCTTATATAATAATCATAATTATAAAAGTACATAATCATAATTACAATATTATTTTCTCAACATAAAAAGGATTAGTCATGATATAATCTTATTAATGAATAATAAATCGTTCTAATAATATCATTGACGTAAAAAAATAATCATAGAAGTGCACTAGGGAAACCATAGAAATAATAATAAATATTATTATTATTGAATGTTAGAAAAAAATAATAGCAAATAAAAATACAATAATACAAAAAAAATTAATTACAATATAATATTGAGATAAAATGACAATAATTACCATAAGAATTATAATAAAATAAGGAGAATTATAATGGAAATTATGATAACCATAACAACAAAATAATAAAACAAAAATAAAATAAATATAAAAAATAAGTTGATAAATTAAATAAAATAAATAACTATATTAATAAATAATTATTATTATAAAAAGTTTTGTAATGGATTACAAGAACTAATATTGCTCTTAGAAAAAGAGAAAAGAAGAAACAAAAAAAAAGATAATAAAAACAATAGAAAAGAAAAAAGAAAGAAAAATAAAATTAAAAAAAAAGAAGCAAAAAAGTGAAGAACAATGTATACAATAAAAAGTGAAAAAAGAAATAAAAAGAAAAAAGAAAAAAAGTAGAAAAATAATGAAAGATAAAAAAACAAAAGCACATAAGCCAAAAAAAAAA
>JAJIYU010020754.1:0-10392 GCA_030144865.1 Tinospora cordifolia | reverse complement strand
TATTTAATAATATATATATATATATATATATATATATATATATATATATATATATATATATATATATATATATATATCATAGTTTACTATTTGTTATAAGTTCCGTATCCACATTTTTTTAACCTTATAATGGATTTGAAATTTTCGGGCGAATTTTGGGCTGAAATGCTTTAAATATCACGATTTAGCAAGGGTTGACTGTCCAACTTTTTGGGGGCAAGTTTGTAGGTAATAGACAATGACAACATGGTGTAATTAATAGAACATCTAAGGTCTCCAATGAGGGAGAAAAAAAACAAGATTATTTAATGCATAATTTACACATATTTACACATATTTTTTCTAAATTTCGTTTATGTAAAAGACAAGATTATGTATATATATATACCATTTTTTATACAAAATGAACATTATTTACACATATTTATGTAATATCAACTTTTCTATATAGAATGTTTAATTTATTACATACATTATACATCATATGCTATAGTATTAAATGAATTTAATTATATATACTATACACACATATTATATAATATTATTTTTATAACCATAACAAATACTTTATATACTTTAATTACATAAACTACGCACACATATTATATAATATTATTTTTTTACAACCATAACAAATATTTTTATATACTTGTACTCATCTAATATTCGCATCTCGTATTTACATATATCCATGTATATAAGTATGTATATATATATATATATATATATATATATATATATATATATTTCTATTATTTATTTTCGGATACTATAGTTTTTCAATTAATTTAATTTATTTCATACTTTAGACTATACATAATTTATATATAGAAATGTCATAAATTTTCAAACGAAATATTTTATTTGAAATTCGTACAAAATTCGTAGGTGTTACATTCTACTTTCCTTAAAAGGAATTTCATCTTTGAAATTTGTACTTATTCATCGGTTTCTAGTAAACAGATGTGGGTATTCGGTCTTCATTTCACTCTCCCGTTCCCAGATAGTTTTTTCCATTTTGTGATGTTTCATAGCACCTTAACTAAGGGAATATTCTTAGTTCTTAGGTTTTGTACCTTGTGATCAAGGATTCTAATTGCTGCTTCTTCATAAGTGTCATCCTCTTGAACATTTACTTCCTCCCAATGGATGATGTGAGAAGGGTCTGGCTCATACTTTCTCAACATCGACACGTGGAACACATTGTGGGTTGAGGTCATCTGGTTTGGTAACTCTAACTTGTAAGCACATTTCTCGATCCTCCTAAGTATTTCAAAAGGTCTAACAAATCTTAGTGATAACTTCTCCATGAATCGAAACCTCTTAATATCCTTTTGAGGGCTAATTCTTAGAAATACTTTGGCCCCTACTCTAGGGGTCTCCTTCTCTTGTCAGCATAGCTCTTTTGACGACTCTGAGCTGTAGCCAACCTCTTTCATAATAGTTTGACTTGATTGTTCATTTCTTCCACCAAGTCTGGCCCAATAAGAACATGATCTTCAAGTTCAGCCCAACAAGTTGGTGATCTGCAGGACCTTTCATATAAAGCCTCATATGGAGCCATCTTGATACTTGCCTAATAACTATTGTTATAGGCAAACTCTGTTAAGTGCAGATACTTGCTCCAGTTTTCTTTGAAGTCTAGAGCATAAGATCTCAACATATCTTCTAAGGTCTAGATAACTCTCTCAGATTGTCCATATGTCTGAGGATCAAAAGTAGTGTTCATGGTGATTTTAGTACCCAACTCCTTCTCTAGGATTTATCAGAACTGAGAAGTAAAGCTAGAGCCTTGTTCAGATACTATCGTTTTGCGCACACCATGCAGCCTTACTATCTCTTTCATATATAGTTCTCCCAGTTTAATAACTTGGTGTGTCGATCTGATTGGCAGGAAATGAGCCACTTTGGTAGAACGATCCACCATCACCCAAACAGTATCCTCTCCTTTCTGATTCTCGGGCAAACCACTGACAAAATCCCTGGCAATGATATCCCACTTCCATTCAGGGATAGGGAGTGTTTGTAATTATCCAAAGGGTTTCCGGTGTTCAGCTTTTATTTGTTGACAAGTTAAGCATTTGGAAACATACTTAGCTATGTCTCCTTTCATCTCTCTCCACCAGTAAGCCTTTCTAAGATATTGGTACATCTTATCTCCACCTAGATGCATCGTATAGTTGGTCTAATGAGTCTTATCCAGTATGGTTTGCTTACTTTTTCCATTCTGAGGTACACATATTCTTTTTCCGAACCTTAAGATATTTTCAGCATCTAACCTAAAGTCAGTATGTTTTCCTTGTGTAACTCCTTCGATTAGACTGGTAAGCCATTTTTCTTGTCTTTGTTCATCCCTGATGTGGTGCAAAAGATCCAGTTGGCAAGACATAGTGTAGAGGTAAGCTTACTTTTCATTTAGAGTCACACTTAGCCTAAAGGCATCAATCAACTAGTACATCTGGCCTTTCTCTTCCTCCTATTTCTTGAACTTCCTACTCAAGGCATCAGACACTATGTTGGCTTTCCCTGGATAGTAGTGTAGTTGGAAATCATAGTTTTTCAAGGACTTCATCATCCATCTCCATTGCTTGAGGTTCAACTCCTTCTAGGTGTAGATGTACTTCAAGCTCTTATAATCTGAAAACAGATCAAATTTCTCACCATACAAGTAGTGTCTCCAAATCTTCAGGGCAAATATAATGGCTACTAACTCTAGGTCGTGAGTAGGGTAGTTTTTCTCATGGACCTTCAGTTGTCACGAGACATAAGCGATTACTTGTCTTTCTTGCATCAATGCTGCTCCCAGTCCACTCAGTGATGCATCATTATAAAGGGTAAAGGTAACACCATGGGCTGTAGTGATTAGGATAGCGGTTGTAGTCAATCTCTTCTTCAGTTTTTAGAATGATTGTTTGCTCTTCTGATCCCAATTGAACTTAACTCCCTTCCGCTCTTCTGATCCCAATTGAACTTAACTCCCTTCCTGGTTAGCTTGGTCGTAGGTTCTCCTAGTTTAGAGAAATCTTGGATGAACCTTCTGTAGTATCCAGCCAAGCTTAAGAAACTTATGATCTCTGTAACTATCTTTGGCTGCTTCCAATTCATGATAGCCTCCTCCTTCTCTAGATCTACAGAGATGCCTTCCTCTGATACTACATGGCCAAAGAACTTGATCATCTTCATCCAAAATTCACACTTGCTGAACTTGACATATAATTGGTGCCTTCTGAGGGTCTCTAACACTATTCACAATTGTTCCAAGTGTTCAGCTTCTGTCTTTGAGTAAATTAGGATGTCATCCACGAATACCACTGCAAACTGGTTAAGGTATTATCTAAACACTCGATTCATTAAACCCATGAATGATGTTGGGGCATTGGTCAAACCAAAGGGCATCAGGATTAACTCAAAGTGTCTGTATCTCGTTCTGAAGGTTGTCTTGTATATGTTGGACTCCCTGATTCTCAACTGATGATAACCTGACCTAAGATCAGTCTTTGAGAAATGAGTGGCTCCTCTCAATTGATCGAATAGGTCATCAATTCTCGGTAGAGGGTACTTATTCTTTACTATAGCTTGGTTCAACTTCCGGTAGTCGACATATAATCTCATGGAACCATCTTTCTTCTTCACGAATAGTACGAGAGCTCCCCAAGGTGATTCACTTGGCCTGATAAAGCCTTACTCCTATAGCTCTTCGAGTTAAGACTTTAACTCAATTAGTTCTATTGTTGCCATTTTGTAAGGAGGTATGGCTATTGGGTTAGTTCCTGGGTGAAGTTCTATCTCGAACTCTAATTCTCTAGCAGGTGGTAGTCTTGGTAAATAGTCTGAAAATACATCCTCATACTCACTAACCACTGCTAAGTCTTGAATTTTCTTTAATTTAACAGGTTCTTCTTCAGAGAGTTCCTCAAACTCATTCTTTTGCCTTAAGTAGTTCATCATGGCTAAGGTTGGACTCCTTGGTAGTCGTTGCATATCCCCATTGATTTTATAGGTTTCCCCAAAAGGTAAGGTTATGGTCATTCATCTCTTAAGATAATCTATTTGGGCTTGGTACTCATTTAACCAATCCATCCCCAAGATTACATCATAGCCATAGAAAGGTAAGGTACATAGATCAACCGTTAAGAGTTTATCCACAAACCTTAGGTCACAACTACACATTCTTTTTTAGGTCACACTGGTTCCTTTTGGTGTGGATACATTCAAAGTCATGGGTAGTGTTTTTGTCACAAGTTGTAGCCTATCAGCTAATTTCTCAAAAATAAACTATTTTGAGGGACTCGAGTCAAACAATAGTTTCACAGCAACATTGAATGACAGGAACGTACCTTCCATTGCAGGGACTAGGTCTTCGTGAGTCTCAACAGGAAACATTTTGGCCTGATTTTGACCACGACCCTTGTTCTGCCCATAATTGGCATTTTGTTGCTATTACTTGACCTGAGGACGACTGTTCTTACCTCATCCTTGAGTGTTATGGTATTGTTGGGGAGCCTCAGCTAGTGCAATCGAGCAATTTCTTGCTATATAGCCTCTCTGCCTTCACACGTAACACAACCCTTGTCTCTTTGCTTGCTCCCTTGACTTGTCTTTATTCTGCCCCTGTCTCTGTGGAGCATTCTCACCATTCTTACTTTTCTTTTAAGCCCCTTGATTATTTTCATTCTCAGGCCTCTTATTCTTTCCCCTCAACCTTTGTTCCAAGTTGAGTTCTTGTTCTAGAGTTGGACCCTTTTCCATGACGTCTTTGTATATCTTCAATCCTAGAGTCTTCACTATCTTTTAGATCTCCATCTTGAGACCCTATGCGAATCGATTGGCCTTCTTTTTTTCCTCCCTGATCAAATCTAGTAAGAATTTGGTCAGTTCAGTGATCTTGCTCTCATATTCAGTTACTGTTATATCCCTCTGTTTCAGTCGAACAAAGTCCTCCTATAGCTTGCTCAAAATCGCTTCTGAAAAAAAATTTTCATAGATCTTTGTGAAGTTTTCCCAGCTCATAGCATCAATTTCTATATTAGGATCCATTCTCATCATTCGCTACCAACTTCTAGTTGGTCCTTTGAAGTGGTGGGTGGCCAGTGCCACCTGTTTTGACCCAATTTACCTTCAGTATATTGAGAATTTCCTCCATCACTTGGTACGAGTGGTCCGCCGAGATGCAATCTGTAGTACCATCAAATGAAGGAGGGTGGAGCTTCTATAGCTCTATTAGCATCTTTTTCTATTTCTCATCATCTAAACCCTCATGGGCCCTCTGACGTTCGGGATCCTAGACAACTAACGCTGGTTGTTGAACTTGTGTGGGTTCAGGTACTCAAGGCTGAGGAACCACTTGAGGGATTATCTGTGGAAGTGCCCTCAATAGTTGATCCAACACCCTCTGCGACATCTCATTCATCATGGCCTCCATTCATGTTTCCATTCCAGCAAGTAGTTCCTGTCCTCGTGGCTCGGTTTCATCAAAAGTGGTGGATCAAGTAGGGTACCTTCTTAGTCTAGCCATCGTTTATAAATTTAACACCCTGTCAGTATTTGCCTTGTCAAATGTTCGTACTATCATAATTCTAGATTCTTGTTTCTAGGTCCTTGATTTGTTCAGTAGCCTAAAGGTTTTTCTTCTAGGTTCTTTTCATGCATGGGTACAGGATTTGGTCTTAAAGCAAATAAGCAGTAAGGCATGCATATCACACAATCATAAAATCAAGCTAGCACAACAAGGTTCCAAGCTTCCACCTAAGCTTTCAGGTTTAAGTGTCCCACGCCATTCTACCCTTTCCACTTAGGCTTTCACCCAGAATAGAGTTGTACCCAAACAATTTTGCAAATTGCTCAATAACTAAGGTTCCCGAGCCCACCATACTCGACTGTCCCATACCAGCGATCATAGAGAAACATGTTCTGCCAGAGTTACTGATCATTCACCACACATGCTCCATCATTCTCCTAGTCCAAGCTTCCTCCATAGCCTCGAATTCCTATGCATCCCATACTACATAGAAACCAAAAGATACAAAAGCTTGCTAGTCTCGTGTCCTGATCAAACAATTTTTTATTTTCACACAAGTTTCAGTTTTTAGCCTATGCCCTAGAGATTTACACTTTTGATCCACTATGCCACCCATGGCTACACCACATTTCTACCTAGGGTCTTCCCTCTGGACCTAAGGTTCAATCTGGTTGACTCACAACCTCTATCTAGTCAAGATACCACATTTGGCATCTTTTTCAATTTCTATTCACTTTTTGCCCTAATTTTCCACCTTCTAATTTTCTTTTATAGAAAGTAAGAGTGTTCTTCAACTCTGATTACTCATATAAGCTAGTGGGACAACCTCTAGATCGGGCAACGAGACCGAAGTCTGCTTAGCAACCGTGCTTTCTAGGGTAAGATAACCCACCTCGCTTTCAATGTTTTAAAGACTTGGGACAAGGCTTACCCACTATCAGCTCAACTTGTAGTCTTTGTATCCAAACAAAATATTTCAAAACATATCTTTCCTTTTTTAAAACACTTTCTAAAATAGTTGTCAATTTTCAAAAATAGAAATAGGGCATTAAAATTTCAATTCAACTCATTGTGAAACCCTAATTTGAGTTTCTAATTCTTGTCAAGCAACTAATGTTTGACCTTCTATTTTTAGCCTAATCAACACATGTTTAGGCTTGATTTTCTATTTTTAGCCCAAGGCACCTAAACCATAGGCTCTGATACCATGCTTGTAACACTCCAACCCTTGAGACTTTCAATTTGGACTTTACCACAAGGTAGGCTAGGCCAGTATTACTTTACAAGTACATAACTTGACTTTCTATTTCAATTATTTCAAGCCTTAATAGTATTTAAGAGTACATAATTCAAATTAGGAATTTAATAAGGCAATAATACAAGAAATAAAAGAATTTTATAAACTCTATTAATTAGATAAAATTGATTACATAATTCAATCTTGAAGAAAAATTATTAAAGTAAAAATTTTAAAACTTGGGCAACATGCCCTTACATAGAAATTAGAAACTTTCTAAATAAAAAAAAAACTTAACTAATATTCATGGTCTTCATGTAATTCAATTTCCTGAAAAATAGAAGGAAGGGGTTAGCACAAAACCCAGTGGATCTTTTTCAAACCACTAAATTACTAATTTAGCATTAATAACACATTTAAATTCAAATACTTGTAAATCATTAGGTTTTTCAAACAAAATTTTGTTTATAGTTATAAATTTGACTGAAAGGGTTTCAAAGCCCTTAATGTTTTTTATCAAAATATCTCCCTTGAGTGAAAAAACATTTTTTTGTGAAGTTTCATTGGACTTAGGGCCTAACCCATATTCTAAGTACTTTGGGATATCACTCATGTGAACTAATCATATGTAAAGAACACCCACAGTGACCCTCATGTTCACTGTGACAGAATATGGTTCTTAATCTCAACATCTTTTATTAAATCTCACAATCATGAATCATAAATAAATCATACTAAAAAATAAATAAAAATAATTTTAACATATAAACATTCAAAACATGAAAGCAAACACTTAGTATGCATCATGCTTTAAAATAAACCTAAATATGTATAATCTAATCATGACATGATTTCATGATGAACATGCAAATCTAAAATATATTTTTTTGAAAAAAAATATATTTTTCAAATATAATATGCATATCAAACTGAAATTAAATATGCATAAAAATGGTATTAAACTAAATAAGTAGAATAAGGGTTCAAGAAGTCACTTCGACCTTGAAAATAAATTTCTCTTGCATGCCTCTAAAATCTGATGGAGCTCCGTTACTCCAAAACTTCTAAACACTCAAACAATTTAAGATTACTCGAGAACTGAGGGGATTGCCAAAAAGAAGGCTACAGAAAATAAAAAGGGATTGATATGCTCTTGTTTTTGAAACAAGAAAGAATGAGAGCACTTGGGAATGGGGGGGGGGGGGGGGGGGTTTATATAGGATTTGAAGGAGTGGAAATTGGTAACTTTAGGTTGTTTCTTACATAGTAAGCTTTCTAATTCTTAAGTACACCATAGTTGCCAAATCACCTTATATATATAATTGGCATAAATCACTTTAGCACGACTTGCCTTCGAATTTTGATTTTTGTTTCTATTTTCCAATAACAAAGGTAAATCAGTATGTATATTTATATATTTATATTTCTATTTTCTTTATTACACATAATAAATACATCTATTTCTTTATTACGTATAATACTTTTGAAATTAAGATGAATTTCAAAATTTCTAATTTCTAATAATATATATAATATCAACTTGCTAATTTTTTTTAATTAAGCTACACAATAAATTACACCTAAGTTTTCATATAATATATTTTAATATATGAATTATACTTACTAATTATTTTATGTATTAAATAAATTTACTAATTTTTTGTATTCAATATATATACAAGTATAAGCTTTCTATAACTTGTAACCCCTATTTAAATTGAATTTATTAATAAATAAGTGTTTATTAATTACACATTTACTAGTAATTTATTAGAAGAATTTGTATTTTATTTTATTTTCTCATTTCTAAATTTCCTACATATATATATATATATCATAGTTTAGTATTTATCATAAGTTTCATATCCACATCTTTTTAACCTTATAATGCATTTGAAATTTTCGGGCGAATTTTGGGCGGAAATTATAGTATATACGGAGAATGGCATGGGAGTAAATATCACGATTTAGCATTGGTCGACTGTCCAACTTTTTGGGTGCAAGTTTGTACTTAATTGACAATGGCAACATAGTGTAATTAAGTAGAACATCAAGGTCTAAAATGAAGGAGAAAAAGACAAGATAATTTAAGAGTGGGGCTAAAATCACTCCAAGAGTGGATTTCGTCACCCCTAATTCTAAGTTCAACCCACCTAATTTAAAATTTTAATATATTCACCCCAATTTTTTATTGAAAACCCTAAAATACCCTTAATTAAACCTTAACTAACATTATTAATAACTCAAACCCCACTATATCAGTCTCGATCGCACAAAGCTGAGACTCACTATATAAGTCTCGGCCACCTCCTACTGAGACTCATATAGTGAGTCTCGGCCGGAGACTCACTCCGGCCGGGACTCTTATAATGAGTCTCGGCCACTAAACCTTAACTAACATTATTAATAACTCAAACCCCACTATATCAGTCTCGGCCGCACAAAGCTAAGACTCGCTATATAAGTCTCGGCCACCTCCTACTAAGACTCATATAGTGAGTCTCGGCCATTCCGGCCGAGACTCTTATAATGAGCCTTGGCCACCTCCGGTCGAGACTCTTGTAATGAGTCTCGGCCACCTCCGGCCGAGACTCTTGTAATGAGTCTCGGCTACTGTTAGTTGCATAGCAGATTAATTATATAATACGTATTTTATGTATAATGTGCATTAATATAATAGAAAATGTAGTGTATTTACTTATATTTAGTATAATGTGCATTTAGAACATCGTTGCATAATTTTAGCATGTTTTAATATTATTTTATATGAATATAATGTCCGAGAAAGGTTTTCAGTGTTTGTGCAGGTTTAGAATGAACCAGGGTAGGAATAAAAGCACCCTAGGAGTTGAAAATGGGCAAAATGAGAAAATGTCACTGATGATCGCGGTCGGCAACGCCGACCGCGGTAAACATAACAAGTAATGCATCAATAAATCAACACAAAGGACAGAAGAATGCGGTGCAATAAACTGAAGATTGCAGTCTGATTGCAGTCTCAACCGAACAAATGCAGAGAATTTGGGACCGCGGTCCACACATTTGAGGACCACGGTAACCAGAGAGCATGGTTTTTGGAAAAACACATGGACCACGGTCCACACATTTGCAGACCGCGGTAACCAGAGAGCATACAAAATGAGCAAAGAATAGGTGACCGCGGTCCATGCCTTAAGGACCGCGGTCACTTGATGTTGTTTGTGAGGAATGGTTTTGGTTACCGCGGTCCATGCTTTGAGGACCGCGGTAACCAGTGCAATATGTCCTTTAAGGGTTGCACAATGTTGTTGCCGAGTGCAGAGAACCAATTGCAGTTTTTAGACAGCAAATGTATGGACCGAGGCCACCTACTGCGGTCATCCAATTGCAATTCAAGTCTATAAATACGAGAACACAAGAGAATGAGAGCATAGAAGGTTGTGTGTGAGAAACGGAGAGAAACACAAGAGAATTGCAGAGAAAGGAGCTCAACACAGAAGGGGAGCAGATTGAAGAAACAAGGAAGAAAACAATCTGTGGCAGCTTCAGAGGTTCAGAGCTTGATTTCCATTACAATTGAAGTGTGTAAACAGAATTGAGTATGATTTATTTATTTGAATCTTGTTTGATGTCTTCCTTACTTTCTATGTTGAGCTAA